>WNGS01113366.1:72883-83400 GCA_020271785.1 Procambarus virginalis
TGAGGGGACAAAGTGAGGGGACAAAGTGAAGGGACAAAGTAAAGGGACAATGTGAGGGACAAAGTGAGGGGGACAAAGTGAAGGACAAAGTAAAGGGACAATGTGAGGGGACAAAGTGAGGGGACAATGTGAGGGGACAAAGTGAGGGGACAATGTGAGGGGACAATGTGAAGGGACAAAGTGAAGGGACAATGTGAGGGGACAATGTGAAGGGACAAAGTGAAGGGACAAAGTAGTGAGGGGACAAAGTGAGGGGACAATGTGAGGGGACAAATGAGGGGACAATGTGAGGGGACAAAGTGAGGGGACAAAGTGAGGGGACAAGTCAGGGGACAAAGTCAGGGGACAATGTGAGGGGACAAAGTGAGGGGACAAAGTGAGGGGACAATGTGAGGGGACAAAGTGAGGGGACAATGTGAGGGGACAATGTGAGGGGACAAAGTGAGGGGACAATGTGAGGGGACAAAGTGAGGGGACAAAGTGGGGGGGACAAAGTGAGGGGACAAAGTCAGGGGGACAATGTGAGGGGACAAAGTCAGGGGACAATGTGAGGGGACAAGTGGGGGACAAAGTGAGGGGACAAGTGAGGGGACAAAGTGAGGGGACAAAGTGAGGGGACAAAGTCAGGGGACAAAGTGAGGGGACAATGTGAGGGGACAAAGTGAGGGGACAAAGTGAGGGGACAAAGTGAGGGACAAAGTGAGGGGGGACAGTGTGAGGGAAACACATACGTTGCGACAGAGAAGAGAGGTGAGGAGCAGGAGGAGGGAGAGAGGGATGGAGAAGGTGTCAAGAGGGGACACGGCCCACTGTGCCAGACCTGAGGGGAAAACTTCCCCACACATTCCTACTGCCAGCTGTCACCCTCTTCCCCTTATATAGGGACCTCGATATAAGCCTAACGTATGTATATATAAACTGGCTGCCTGTCCCTCGAGGACTATGAATTAATTACTATATACTCTACCATTGCCCAACCACTTGGGCTGGACGGTAGACCGACGGTGTCGCGTCATGCAGGTCGGCGTTCAATCCCCGACCGTCAAGTGGTTGGGCACCATTCCTTCCCACCGTCCCATCCCAAATCCTTATCCTGACCCCTTCCAAGTGCTAAATAGTCGTAATGGCTTGGCGCTTTCTCTTGATAGTTCCCTCCCTCTCTCCGACATCTATATCACGCTCAAATTCTATAATTATGCTTGTAATTAAAAAATACTGCTCAATATTGCAACAAAGTGTTGCAGTCTGTGCACGATAGTCTTGCAGATGCACCGTAGTTGGATGTATTTGTGAGTATACTCACCTACTTGTGCTTGCGAGGGTTGAGCTCTGGCTCTTTGGTCCCGCCTCTCAACTGTCAATCAACAGGTGACAGGTTCCTGAGCCTACTGGGCTCTATCATATCTACACTTGAACTGTGTATGGAGTCAGCCTCCACCACATCACTGCCTAATGCATTCCACCTGTAACTACTCTGACACTGGAAAAGTTCTTCTAACGTCTCTGTGGCTCATGTGGGTACTCAGTTTCACCTGTGTCCCCTGGTTCGCGTCCCACCGTGTTAAACAATTTATCTTTATCTATATTGAGGTTATCTTGAGATGATTTTCGGGGCTTAGCGTCCCCGCGGCCCGGTCCTCGATCAAGCCTCTTTTATGTTACACACACCCCGAGAAGGAGCCGGTAGCAGCTGTCTAACTCCCAGGTACCTATTTATGCTAGGTAACAGGGGCATCAGGGTGAAAGAAACATTTTGCCTATTTGTCTCCGCCTCCACCGGGGATCGAACCCGGAACCTCAGGACTACGAATCCGAAGGACTGTCCACCCAGCTGTCAAGCGCCCTGTCTGACATCTACCCTGTCAATTCCTCTTAGAATTATGTAGGTAGTGATCATATCTCCCTGAGCAATGCTATTTTCCAGCGACGTTAGGTAAATTTCACGAAGCCTTTCCTTGTAACTCATGCCTCTTATTTCCGGGACTAGCCTAGTGGCATACATCAACTTTTTCCAGTTTCGTCTTGTGCTTGACAAGATACGGGCTCCATGCTGGGGCCGCATACTCCAGGATTGGTCTTACATAAGCGGTATACAGGGTTCTGAATGATTTCTTACACAGGTTCCTGAAAGCAGTTCTGATGTTAGCCAGCCTCGCGTACGCCGCCGATGTTATTCTGTTTATGTGGGCCTCAGGAGACAGGTTTGGCGTGATATCAACTCCTAGATCTTTCGCTGTCCTTTTCATGAAGGACTTCATCTTCCATTCGGTATCCTGTGTCTGGCCTCCAGTTTCCACCGCCTAGTTTCATTACCTTGCATTTACTCGGGTTGAACTTTAGTAGCCATTTCTTGGGCATTTAGTTTGTCCAGGTCATCATGTAGCCTCATTCGATCTTCTTCTGTCTTAATCCTCCTTATAAGTTTCGCATCATCAGCAAACATTGAGAGCAACCCGTCCTCTTAAAAATAACGTCACTTTTCGCTGGTATGCGCACTATGGCCAAATTTGGCCAAAATTGGACGTAATTTGAAATGAAATCGACTAATAAAAGTGACGTACTGTTCGTTTTCTGTTGGAGTCGTCCGGCTTACTCGGAAAGGTTAGAAGAGGATTCTTTCCATTAACGTTTTTCATAACGCTTTGAAACTTTATGAGAATTTCCTGCCCACCTAACCTATCAGAGGACCCTTAACTTACTGTTGTTGAAAAAAAATCCCAAATTTATATTAATTTATTTTCATTTTCAAATTACGTCCACTTTCGGCCATACGGACAAACGGCCAAAAGCGACGTTCTTTTTAAGAGAAGTTGTCAAGGAACGAGTCTATTCCTTCTGGGAGATCATTTAGTGTGTGTGTGTGTGTGTACTCACCTATTTGTGATTGAGGGGATTGAGCTTCGGCTCTTTGGTCCCGCCTCTCAACTGTCAGAACGCCAGTAGCGAGACACCACCACCAGTGTTGGAGGGCGCCAGTGGTGAGACACCACCACCAGTGTTGGAGGGCGCCAGTGGTGAGACACCACCACCAGTGTTGGAGGGCGCCAGTGGTGAGACACCACCACCAGTGTTGGAGGGCGCCAGTGGTGAGACACCACCACCAGTGTTGGAGGGCGCCAGTGGTGAGGCACTACCACCAGTGTTGGAGGACGCCAGTGGTGAGGCACCACCACCAGTGTTGGAGGACGCCAGTGGTGAGGCACCACCACCAGTGTTGGAGGACGCCAGTGGTGAGGCACCACCACCAGTGTTGGAGGGCGCCAGTGGTGAGGCACTACCACCAGTGTTGGAGGGCGCCAGTGGTGAGGCACCACCACCAGTGTTGGAGGGCGCCAGTGGTGAGGCACCACCACTACCTCATACGAGCAGATGCATCTAAACAGCCTGGTTGACCAGACCACAAACCAGAAGGCCTGGCCAGAGACCGAACCGTAGGGGACATTGCTCCACGGGAACCATTAAACACATTTTCAATGCCTGACCCTCCGCCTTCAAGCGCGACCTGTCCAGCTCCAACACATTCACTCCTCCTCCAACAAGCCCCAACCCTCCATGGAGGGAGGGGAGAGAATGGAGGGAGATAAAAGAGAATGTATGCATGCAGATGAATAATGAATAACGTCATGGCCGCCTCAGTGGTACAAAACCTCACTGAAAAACGATCAAAATCAACAGAGACCCGGCGGAGGAGCGGAGTCACTCCGGCGAGATGCCCGATAAGGCCACTTTTTCCTCACTGATGTTTGGCCAAGCACACAAATTAACGGTGATTAACGAAATGCAATTTACGTTGGTGTTATCTTGTGGGGGACTTGGAGTGGCGGCTTTATACTACCTTGTGCCACACGAGAGGCCCCTGCTGGTGGACCCCTGGGCGCCTGGGGTCCGCTGGTGGACCCCTGGACGCCCTGGGGTCCGCTGGTGGACCCCTGGACGCCCTGGGGTCCACTGGCGCCGCCTGGCCCCCGCCCTGAGAGTGGGAGGGAGAGCAAGTGTTCACTGCCGACCTAGGCACACTTCTCTAAGTTGGTTAAGAGGGCAAGTGCAATCACCAACTTCCTTCAGCCTTGGCCTGCCTTCACCCTGGCCTGCCTTCACCCTGGCCTGCCTTCACCCTGGCCTGCCTTCACCGTGGCCTGCCTTCACCGTGGCCTGCCTTCACCCTGGCCTGCCTTCACAGTGGCCTGCCTTCACCCTGGCCTGCCTTCACCCTGGCCTGCCTTCACCCTGGCCTGCCTTCACCCTGGCCTGCCTTCACCCTGGCCTGCCTTCACCCTGGCCTGCCTGTTCTACTTTAAACAGATTTTGTCTACTTAAACCGACTGTATATACAATAACCTGAACCGTTAAGCTGACAATAAAAACCAGAAAGGCAAACGGACTATGTAGGCAGAAGCAACGGGACTGGAGGCCGTCCCAGTCAGCAGTGACTGGAGGCCGCCCCAGTCAGCAGTGACTGGAGGCCGCCCCAGTCAGCAGTGACTGGAGGCCGCCCCAGTCAGCAGTGACTGAAGGCCGCCCCAGTCAGCAGTGACTGGAGGCCGTCCCAGTCAGCAGTGACTGGAGGCCGCCCCAGTCAGCAGTGACTGGAGGCCGCCCCAGTCAGCAGTGACTGGAGGCCGCCCCAGTCAGCAGTGACTGGAGGCCGTCCCAGTCAGCAGCGACTGGAGGCCGCCCCAGTCAGCAGCGACTGGAGGCCGTCCCAGTCAGCAGCGACTGGAGGCCGTCCCAGTCAGCAGCGACTGGAGGCCGTCCCAGTCAGCAGTGACTGGAGGCCGTCCCAGTCAGCAGCGACTGGAGGCCGTCCCAGTCAGCAGTGACTGGAGGCCGTCCCAGTCAGCAGTGACTGGAGGCCGTCCCAGTCAGCAGTGACTGGAGGCCGCCCCAGTCAGCAGTGACTGGAGGCCGCCCAGTCAGCAGTGACTGGAGGCCGCCCCAGTCAGCAGTGACTGGAGGCCGTCCCAGTCAGCAGTGACTGGAGGCCGCCCCAGTCAGCAGTGACTGGAGGCCGTCCCAGTCAGCAGTGACTGGAGGCCGTCCCAGTCAGCAGTGACTGGAGGCCGCCCCAGTCAGCAGTGACTGGAGGCCGTCCCAGTCAGCAGTGACTGGAGGCCGTCCCAGTCAGCAGTGACTGGAGGCCGCCCCAGTCAGCAGTGACTGGAGGCCGTCCCAGTCAGCAGTGACTGGAGGCCGCCCCAGTCAGCAGTGACTGGAGGCCGCCCCAGTCAGCAGTGACTGGAGGCCGTCCCAGTCAGCAGTGACTGGAGGCCGTCCCAGTCAGCAGTGACTGGAGGCCGTCCCAGTCAGCAGTGACTGGAGGCCGTCCCAGTCAGCAGTGACTGGAGGCCGCCCCAGTCAGCAGTGACTGGAGGCCGTCCCAGTCAGCAGTGACTGGAGGCCGCCCCAGTCAGCAGTGACTGGAGGCCGTCCCAGTCAGCAGCGACTGGAAGCCGCCCCAGTCAGCAGCGACTGGAAGCCGTCCCAGTCAGCAGTGACTGGAGGCCGCCCCAGTCAGCAGCGACTGGAGGCCGCCCCACTCAGCAGCGACTGGAGGCCGCCCCAGTCAGCAGTGACTGGAGGCCGCCCCAGTCAGCAGTGACCGCAGTGACGGTACATGTCGGCCGCCTCCAATTGGGACATGTTGAAGGCAAGAGAGAGTATGAGTGTGCTCATACTCGTGGGTTGAGCTCTGGCTCTTTGGTCCCACCTCTCAACTGTCAATCAACTGGTGTACAGGTTCCTGAGCCTACTGGGCTCTATCATATCTACACTTGAAACTGTGTATGGAGTCAGCCTCCACCACATCACTGCCTAATGCATTCCACCTGTTAACTACTCTGACACTGAAAATTTCTTTCTAACGTCCCTGTGGCTCATTTGGGTACTCAGTTTCCACTTGTGTCCCCTTCTTCGCGTACCACCAGTGTTAAACAGTTTACCCTTATCTACCCTGTCAATTCCCCGGAGGATTTTGTAGGTTGTGATCATGTCTCCCCTTACTCTTCTATCTTCCAATGTTGTGAGGTGCATTTCCCGCAGGCTTTCCTCGTAACTCATGCCTCTTAGTTCTGGGACTAGTCTAGTGGCATACCTCTGAACTTTTTCCAGCTTCGTCTTGTGCTTGACAAGGTACGGACTCCATGCTGGGGCCGCATACTCCAGAATTGGTCTTACGTATGTTGTATTCAAGGTTCTGAATGATTCCTTACACAAGGTTCCTGATGGCTGTTCTGATGTTAGCCAGCCTCACATATGCCGCAGACGTAATTCTTTTTATGTGGGCTTCAAGAGACAAGGTTTGGTGTGATATCAACTCCTAGATCTTTCTCTCTGTCCGTTCCATGAATTACTTCATCTCCTATTCTGTATCCTGTGTCTGGCCTCCTGTTTCCACCGCCTAGTTTCATTACTTTTCATTTACTCAGTTTGAACTATAGCAGCCATTTGTTGGACCATTCATTTAGTCTGTCTAGGTCGTCCTGTAGCCTCCTACAATCATCCTCTGTTTTAATCTTCCTCATAATTTTTGCATCATCAGGAAACAGTGAGAGGAACGAGTCTATACCCTCTGGGAGATCATTTACATATATCAGAAACTGAATAGGTCCAAGGACTGACCCCTGCGGGACCCCACTGGTGACGTCTCGCCAATCTGAGACCTAACCCCTCAAAGTGACTAGCTGTCTTTTGTTGCTTAGGTACTCTCTTATCCAATGGATTACCTTCCCTTTCACTCCAGCCTGCATCTCCAGCTTTTTCACTAGCCTCTTGTGTGGTACTGTGTCAAAGGCTTTCTGGCAATCCAAAAATATGCAGTCTGCCTCTCTTGCCTGAATTTTGTTGCCTAGTCATAGAATTCAATTAATCCTGTGATGCAGGACTTGCCATCCCTGAACCCATGCTGATGCTGTGTTGCAAAGTTCTTTCGCTCCAGATGTTCCACTAGCTTTTTTCGCACAATCTTCTCCATCAGCTTGAATGGTATGCAAGTTAGGGACACTGGCCTGTAGTTCAGTACCTCCTGTCTATCCCCTTCTTGTAAATCAGGACTTCGTTAGCTGCTTTCCAAAATCTTGGCAGTTCCTCTGTTGCCAGTGATTTGTTATACACTATGGAGAGAGGCAAGCACAGTGCTTCTGTTCCTTCCTGTAGTATCCAAGGGGAGATTCCATCTGGGCCTATAGCCTTTGTCACATCCAACGCTAGTAAAAGCTATCATACTTCCCCACTGGTAATCTCAAACTCTCCTTGTAGTTCCTGGTTAACTATTCCCTCTCTTATGTCTGGAATTTCTCCTTGCCCTAAAGTGAAGACCTCCTGGAATTTCTTATTCAGTTCCTCCCACACTTCCTTGTCGTTTGTAGTGAATCCGTCCGCCCCTATCCTTATTTTCATTACCTGTTCATTTACTATTGTTTTTCTCCTGATGTGGCTATGCAGCAATTTAGGCTGAGTCTTTGCCTTGCTTGCGATGTCATTTTCCGTATTGTCTTTCTGCCTCTCTTCTCATTCTGACATATTCATTCCTGGCACTCTGGTATTTTTCTCTGCTCTCAAGTGTCCTGTTATTTTTATAGTTTCTCCATGCCCTTTTACTTTGCTGCTTAGCTAGCCTACATCTCTGATTAAACCATGGGTTTCTCATCTTGATCTTGAGGTTATCTTGAGATGATTTTGGGGCTTTAGTGTCCCCGCGGCCCGGTCCTCGACCAGGCCTTTACCCCCAGGAAGCAGCCCGTGACAGCTGACTAACACCCAGGTACCTATTTTACTGCTAGGTAACAGGGGCATAGGGTGAAAGAAACTCTGCCCATTGTTTCTCTCCGGCGCCCGGGATCGAACCCGGAACCACAGGATCACAAGTCCAGTGTGCTGTCCACTCGGCCGACCGGCTCCCTGAGAATCAATCATGAAACAATGAATCTTCATTTCATTGTTTTCCTTTCGGACTGGGACAAACTTGTCTGCTTCCTCCTTACACTTCTGCGTGATGTAGTCCATCATGTCTTGGGCCGTCTTTCTCCTAAGTTCTGATTCCCATGTTATATCTGTTAGGAATTTTCTTATCTCCTCATAGTTTCCCTTTCAGAATGCCAGCCTTTCGTTTTTAGTATCCCTCCTCGAGTTCAATAACCCTTCTTCAACCAGATACTCAATCGCCAGTATACTGTGGTCGCTCATTCCTACTGGGGCCTCAAAACCGATTTCCCTTATGTCGGAGTCGTTCAGAGTTAAGACTAGGTCGAGTCTCGTTGGATCATCGTTTCCTCTCATCCTTGTGGGTTCCCTGACATGCTGGGTTAAGAAGTTTCTTGTCGCCACCTCCAATAGTTTGCCTCTCTATGTATCCTCTCCTCCGTGCGGTTCCTTGTTCTCGCAGTCTATCCTTGCATGATTGAAGTCCCCCCCTGATGAGCAGATGGGATCTATTTCTACAGGCAGCAGAGGCTGCCCTCTCAATTATAGTGTTAACTGCCATGTTGTTGTTGCCAGGCTCTTGCCTTGGTCTTCTGTCATTTGGTGGAGGGTTATATATCACTGCTACTACTACTTTTGGTCCTCCCAATATCATGGTGCCTGTTACGTAGTCTCTGAATCCCTCGCAGCCTAGGATAACCATCTCCTTGAAACTCCATTCCTTTCTCATTACTAGGGTCACTGCACCTCCTCCCCTTCCATCCCTCTCTTTCCTTATTACGGTGTAGTCCTGGGGAAACACCATTCATTATGATTCCTGAGAGTTTTGTTTCTGAGAGTCCGATTACATCTGGGTTCACTTTTTGTGCTCTTTCCCTTAGTTCACTTGCCTTGCTTGTAATCCCATCTATGTTCGAGTACATCACCCTGAAACTGACTCTCTTCTGTCTTTTCTCAGTTTCTATTGCTTCCCCTGAAACAGGGGAAACAGGGAGGGACTGGGATGGGAGGGCCTATGAAGGGGAACCAGGGGGATCTGGGGTGTGCAGGGGCTGGGAGGATCTGGTACAGGGTGGGTGGTGTAGGAGGGCTTGGGGGGGAGGGAAGGGGAGAAAAGAGGGCTTGGGGGGTGGGGAGGAGGGGAAGGCTTGGGAGGGGGTGAGAGGGGGAGGCTTGGGAGAGTGTGGGAGAAGCTTGGAGTGGTATGGGTGGAGGAAGGGCTTGGGGGGATTGGGGGCAGAAGAGGAAGAAGGGCTTGGAGAGGGAGGTTGTAGGAAAGGGAGGGTGGAAAGGGATGAGGAAGAGGGGAGGGCTTAGGGAGTAGGGGAGAAGGGAGGGCTCAGTGGGGTGGGGGATACTGGAGGGTTTAAGTGGGTGACAGAGAATGGAGGGTTTTGGGGTGGGGTAGAAGGGAGGGCATGGGGGATTTGGGAGGGCTTGGGGGGTGCCCTAGGTGGGCACCTTGTGGGGGACTGGCAAGGGTTGGGGTAGGTAGAACATCTATTGGGTGGAAGTGGTGCTTCTCTCACTGTGTTGAACTGCTTGTGTAGGGTTCTCCACTCCCCTCTGGGATTGTAGAACTCGGGGTTGTGGCTCCCTGATCACTTTCTTTCTCCCTCTGCTCCTTCCTCGCGTCTGCTACCCTCATTCTGTCGTCCCTTGTCATATCCCTCTGCATGAATGCTTTTTTGAACTGCAGTACATTTGCTAGTCTGCTCTTCCTTGCTAACAACTCCTCTTTTGTTCTTTCGCTCGTGAATACCACCTTTATCAATTGGTCTCTGTCCTTGTTGTACAGTCCAAGCCTGAAAACCTTTTCAATATTCTGGTCAGCCTCTCCATCTTTACCCCTTTAAGAATCTCATTAACTTCATTTTGTCCTTGTCTCTCCTCTCCATTGAACTGGTCCATGTTTTCTGCAACCCGTCCTCGCAAATTCGTATAGTCAATATTGACTTATTAGTTACCTGCATAGGTGACATACTAAACATAATAGTTTCCCTTGAAAAGCTTCATAGAAAACACCGACCTTACCTAACCTAATTAGTATGTTAAAATAAGCATCTTATAGCTTCGTAATTACAATTGTTACTTAACCTATTATAGGTATAGGTTAGGTAATAATTGTAATTACGAAGCAATAAGATGCTTATCTTAACATACTAAGTAGGTTAGGTAAGGTCAGTGTTTTCTATGAAGCTTTTCAAGGGAAACTATTATGTTCAGTATGTCACCTATCCACTTATTTAATAAGTCAGTATTGACTATATGAATTTGCGAGGACGGGTTGTTTTCTGCTCCCTAATGCCTACAATTACTACTGCTCTTTTTCACTCTATCAGCTGACTAGTACATCTAGCTGCTTCCTGAGAAGAAGCCACTTCCGTGGCAACTTCCCTAACTGCAGACGTAGCTTCACAGCTCTGTTTTAAACAATTTGCAAATGAGGGTGTTTTGTAGATGTCCCCTAAACAGGAGCATCTCCAACTCCCTGAGGGATGGTGTGTGTGTGTCTGGTATTGGGGAGGTGTCTTCTTCAGGCATCTTATCTTCCTCCTTTGCTGCCCTCAGTCATCCTGCAGGTTGGTTACTGTCTCCCT
>WNGS01113371.1:0-11981 GCA_020271785.1 Procambarus virginalis
ACATATTAAATAATGCTGTTAATAATGAACTAAAAAAAAGTCCACATATGGATGTCAACCAACAAGCTAACAATTAACATAGCAAAGACTATACATCTTATTTGGAAGCACATCTACAAATGCAATTCAGCTTCAGATAGATAATGTAAACATTAGCAATAAAAAAGATGGAAAGTTTTTTGGCCTATTCCTAGACAAGAGACTAAACTTCAGTACCCACATACAACACATAACTAAGAAAATCGCTAAAACAGTTGGGATACTCTCAAAATCAGATATTATGTACCTAACTCTGGTATCATCTCTCTATATCATGCACTAATCTATCCCTATCTTAATTATGGTATCTGTGCATGGGGTTCAATTTATTTTAATTTCAAAATTTAAGGTTCAAAATTTACTAGAATGCTTCCAGTAAAGAATAACAAAGTTAATACCCCAAATTAGAAACCTGTCATTTGAAGAAAGATTGTCAAAGCTTAAATTACATTCTCTGGAAAGACACTAAAGAATTATATATAGGGGTGACATGTGGTTTATGATTTGTTGATTTGTTTCTAGATTTTCATAAATAAAGCATGCTTACTGTCTTATTCCAAGTTTTACGACAATTTTACAAGGTTTAAAATATAAGCTCATATATATTTGTTTTTATACAGGAATTATACGTTAATATAACATTATAATAACGTAACGATGTCGTGTAAATAACGTTATATTGACGACATATAAATGTTATATTTATGTTATAAGAACGTAAATTGGATAGGTTTATATAAAGTAAACAAAAAAAAACGAAATGTTGACTGAAAATTTTTTATTTTTATATATAAAGCAAGAAAACATTATAATTCCATAGCATTCACTATTATTTTTAAATTTTTACATAAATCTTAAAAAACCGTGTCTCAAGAATACATGTTTTTAGTTATATCTAGTGGTTTTAAGAACGTCAGATATACGTATTTATGTCAAATGTTAGAGTATTACCTTTGTGGCACCATTAAAACGTTCACAAACGTTCTGTGTTTGCTGGGTTGCAAATATATTGTGTAATTAACAAAGATACGCTAATAAAGCCTAAAATATTACATGCCTCCAGAAAGCCTGAGCTATAATCGTTATTGTGAGTGCACCAAAGGAAATATATCATGTTGGAGACCAATGATATAGCAATTTTAATTTAAGTTTCGACTCCCGCCCGGGCGAGAGAGATGGGGCGACTCTCGCCCCATCTATTGGAGATTCTGTTTACCTAAAGACCCAAAGCTACTCAAACCCTCCTAGCATTACGTAAGTAATGAAGTAATATGGTATATTTACTCACTATAATGTGGATGCTGGATGCAGAACATGAGAAAACATAATTTTACTCTGAAAAAATATAATTTCATAACAAAATAAGATGTAAATATGTAATATCAAAGGAAGTCGATGGTCCAAGTAACACTGTCGTGGAGCGACTTATCCAAGATATATTGCTCTCTGGAAAGTGTTTGCTGGCATACCAGCCTTCTGTGCACAGTGATCCAGTCGTCGAACTTCTCTGCTCAAATTATCGCAAATTTAATTTATGATGTTAACAAGGAGAATGCGTATTTTTAACCAAATCAAACATAACTAGCCAGAAAACGTTAAAGATTACTTAAAAATACATGGCTGGAAGTTAAATTGCGTTCGCTACTTAAACTATCATGTACTGTATTTATGTAAAATCTCCCTGTTTCTTCGCACATGGAACACGGAACCTTACACGCTCTCTGATTTACTGTTTAATAGAGATTCACAAATAAAGCTTATGATTGTATACGTTATCAAAAGGCAGTGACAAAGTCATTTTTGCGTTTTAATCACAGAGATTAGATCTTATTGAGATAGGAAAGATATTCATATTTTAAAGAAGGTTTTGAACCGTCGCTCTCCCTATCGATAGGAACTAACTTTTTTGTTATTATTAACAAGCTTAAGTATACACAGCAATGTGTTGCTACCCTATTCTATATGAAAGATTACACAGTTTATATAAAAAACTAGCTATAAGTTCATCTAATATTCCCATCTCACAGGATGGTTAGTTATACATGGAATCAGGGGATAAAATACCAGCCTCAATAAAAAAAATCAACTCTGACTAACAATCAGGTGAGAACATAAAATGTAAGGCTGATCTATTAGCCTCCGTTAGCAAAATCTGGGTACAGCACAAGAATATCTTCCATATTCCTAAGTGTATGAAGTAATTACAGAGTTCAAAGTACCTTATACCATTTGGCATGAAGTCACTTATAACAGGGCAATCACAGATATAGTGTTGGTGAGTATGTCCCAGCTCTTGTTCACATAGTTTACAGTAGGAATATTCACCATTGGGGGCCATTCATTACCTGCAGCCACCTGCGATACATATCGATATCCTAGCCTAATTCTGGCAATTACAATGTCACACTGTCATTGTGACACTAGTGGAAGTTTTATGCTGTCCGTTCATATAATTCTCGGTTCTAAACATGTTTAGTTATTTTAGTTTATATATTATGCACCCCATACCCATCTTGTGGGCGGTAGTGGAAAAGGTTACAGAGGCACATAAACATGTCATATCTCTTTATACTCTTGCTTTCTGGCTTTTGTGTGTCAGTGACTGCTCTTCTGTCTTCCCTAATTACCTAAAATATTGCGGCTTTGACAGAAGAAATTGGAATGCCCATATCCCACTCAATTTCAGGCTTATCACATTCAGTTTTAGCTGCCTTGTCTGTGTCATCATGCTGGACAACACCTATATGAGAAGGTATCCATATAAATGAGACTTTGAAACTCCTACTGTTTGCAATAATAATGTTGTTTATAATGGATGTTACAACTACAACCTTTTGAAGATCAATGCTAATTTTATCTAGATAATGTAATAAACGAAAGTTTTCTATGTCAACAGAAAGGCAGAAATATAAGCTACACTTTAAATACTTTGTCATAAATATAACTGAAGTGAAAGCGAAGATATATGCCTTTGTATAGCTACTTGATACTGTAGAGTTACTTGATGGCTTGCTCTAAGAGTGTGAAGCCCTTCACACCAGCCAATAAATTGTGTAATTTATTTCCATATATGCTAATTAACCTTAAAATCTATATGTCAGAAGGAAGGAAGATGTAGACGTTAATGTGACAATATTTCAAGAAATATCTCTCTCTCTCTAAAGTTAAATAATACAACCCTATCGCTGGTGTCCGGACACATGAAAGCTACTTAGGTATCAGTGGCCAGCCAGGCGGAGATCACAGGCTGTACAATACTGATAAACTATGTAATTCACAGAGATGCGTTGATAAACATTAATGTTTTATATTTTATTAAAAATACAGATATAAACTTTGTTTCATACGTTAAATGTAACAATATTTCAGTATATATAATATAAGCATAGTATATATAATTCAGTATATACAATATATAATAAGACAGTGTCAGACCACCTACCTTGAGGTTACCTTGAGGTGCTTCCGGGGCTTAGCGTCCCCGCGGCCCGGTCATCGACCAGGCCTCCTGGTTGCTGGACTGATCAACCAGGCTGTTGGACGCGGCTGCTCGCAGCCTGACCACGGAGGAAGAATTGAAACAGGAATTTCCTTTAGTACTTTCTTATATTAATACATCTTCTGCAGGAACCTTTCCTTCTGAAGATGTATTAATATACGAAAGTACTTAAGGAAATTCCTGTTTCAATTCTTCCTCCGTGGTCTGACACTGTCACATTTTTCATTACGTGTTAATTTTCGTGATTTACACACAAAATATATAATAAGATATTGTATATTTAACAATATAAGTATAAGACCCAAGATATATTTATGATTTAACGATTTCCCATAAAGTTGCAATGATACCCTAGTTGCACACTATCATCATATACAGAAAGAAATTAATTATAAAGCTGACCAAACCACACACTAGAAAGTGGAGGAACGACGCCGTTTCGGTCCGTCCTGGGCCATTCTCAAGTCGATTGTGAACTTAATCGACACAATCGACTTAAGATTGGTCCAGGACGGACTGAAACGTCGTCATCCCTTCACTTTCTAGTGTGTGTGGTTTGGTCAACATATTTCAGCCACGTTATTGTGACTCCTCGTCTGCTTAACTTATAAAATTTAAGTCATCTTAATACACAAAACAGAAGTAAAGATATATACTGTTATATATTAATTATGACGCATGATCGATGTCTAGTTGAATTATGGTTGAAACAGTCAGATTATATATGTCAGCCACAAGCAAGTAATTATCAAAAGAAGGTGCCAAGCTGAGGATTGTCATCCACAAGTACAGCCACTTTTACCTTTATTATAAACTTTAATATATATTCTATATCATCATAAATTCGGAAACATACAATATATTTCTAATTTTGTTTGATTAAATTATATATTTTGAAAACAGAGATGTGTTCTTGTTTACCTAATATAGAGCATGAATACCACAGACTCATCGTACGAGTTGTAATATATTCTGCAGTTCATACTTATCCTGTGAGTCTCAGTGTATTTTGAACCGCATACTCATACTCATACTGTGAGTCTTAGTTTATTGTGCACCCTATACTCATCCTGAGGCTTAGGTTACTGTCCACCCCTTAGTCATCATGTCTCCCAAGGGGTCCGTGTAATTGCCCGAAGCTAATTACCCCCGAGGATCACAGGCCTCCTCCGGTTGGTTGTTTGGTTTACCAGGCTGTTTGACGCGGCTGTCGTTTACACACATTACATTATATGTGGATATATATATATATATATATATATATATATATATATATATATATATATATATATATATATATATATATATATATATATATATATATATATATATATATATATATATATATATATATATATATATATATATATATATATATATATATATATATATATATATATATATATATATATATATATATAGGATATATTATCAAGAAGTAGACAGACATTTAGAATTAAGGATATGTAGGGGTAACAGAACCTTGTGGAGTAGCAAAGTAATGACCTAGGTACCTTATATAAAATATTTTCTTCCATATACTAATTCAGTCTTAGTGTTAGGGAAATTTAAGGTTGGCAGGGATTAGACATCATTCGCAGCGTATCTCGTAAGTTGGTGCAATTATCAGCTTTCCACAGGGATTGGTGGCTGATAATTCCTGATGGGGACTGAATGTGTGCTTTGCCAGTGTGTTAATCTTTAATTAACATTTTTTTTCAAAATATTTTTTTTTCGGGAATAATACATATTGTTCTTGATGGGGGTGGGTGGGGGTGATTTTTTGTGCGTTAACAGTAATAAAAGGGTGAAATTTTGAGTGCAGAGTAAGGACAAAACACCCATACAGATACGGAAAATCACCTCCACCCCAGCTGCGCCTGACGATCAAGGCCACTATACGCTGCAATACTCTCAACTTCCCCAGCTGAGAAGAATCCTGGACTGACATAAATATTATCAAATTCACAAATGTCATACTAATGTCAGTCAGATGTCACTGGTCAGAAGCAAGAAATTAGATGTAAAAGATATTGTGAGACTTAGTAGCACGAGGCAAGATACTACAGAGATGAAATTAGATATTTCAATGTTCTACTTTTTATTAAAGTATAGGTTACATTTTAATTGTATTCATTTGGATGCGAGTTGCAGATGTTGGGTCCTTTTATATGAATGGAGTGTTTAAACAAATTTAGTCTGACTCTGGTAATATCACATATATTTATCTCTCACATCATTTATTTAATATATATGTGCATGATTTCAGAAACATGGTAATGATCCCAATGCGTTTTAGTTTGCCAATTAAACGTGGTCAAGCTTTTGATTTTTCAGGGGAGGAAGCTGATGGGACCTTGGGAACTGTAAAGCATGTACTTTCAGAGAGCTATATGATGCAGTTGCTAGGGTTTATAGAGAAGGTACTGCACACTGTGGTTACAAAAAGGCAGCAACAATTTTGAAAAGGGAATTTTATGGTATTCCTAGGCAATTTGTGCAAGAAATTTGTAAATCTTGCCCAACTTGTGAAAAGACACAGCCCCAGACATGCTGCCCTCCCCCCTTTCTGAAACCGATCGTCGAAACGGAGTTTATGCATCGTATACAAGTAGACCTAGCTGATAGACATGAGAAATTCTCCAGACGGAGACTATAACTATATTTGCCATGTGGTAGATCATTTCAGCAAATATATTGTGTTTCATTTAAAATCTAAAACTGCCAAGGAAGTTGCTTTAATGGTGGAGGAGCGCGTTTTAGCATATTTAGGACTCTTGAGAATTTTCCATTCAGACAATGGCAAAGAGTTTGTAAACCTAATGCTGAAATGTCTTTTTGATCAGTGGGGGGGGGGGTACATTTTTATTTGACTGGAAGACGCTGTCACTTCCAGTCCAGCTGGTGATGATGTGCTAGAGGTCACTGGTGATGATGTGCTAGAGGTCGCTAGTGATGATGTGCTAGAGGTCACTGGTGATGATGTGCTAGAGGTCACTGGTGATGATGTGCTAGAGGTCGCTGGTGATGATGTGCTAGAGGTCACTGGTGATGATGTGCTAGAGGTCACTGGTGATGATGTGCTAGAGGTCACTGGTGATGATGTGCTAGAGGTCACTGGTGATGATGTGCTAGAGGTCACTGGTGATGATGTGCTAGAGGTCACTGGTGATGATGTGCTAGAGGTCACTGGTGATGATGTGCTAGAGGTCACTGGTGATGATGTGCTAGAGGTCACTGGTGATGATGTGCTAGAGGTCACTGGTGATGATGTGCTAGAGGTCACTGGTGATGATGTGCTAGAGGTCACTGGTGATGATGTGCTAGAGGTCATGATGTGCTAGAGGTCATGTGCTAGAGGTGGTGATGATGTGCTAGAGGTCACTGGTGATGATGTGCTAGAGGCAGGTGGTGATGAATAAACTGCACCAATCACTGCCACTCCTCACACCAATGCAATAATACAGAGATTGATAGCAGTGCTTCACATTCGACAATGTTAAATTATTTAACAGATGACGAGATCATAAACATTGGAATAAATGAACAGCTCTCTGACCTTCATATAAAGGCTGCATGTGACCTCATCAAACAAAATATGCCAAGCGTAGAAGGCCTTCATGACCCAGTGTTGCAGCGGGACCTTTCCTGGCCAGCTGTATTAGGTGAATTTATTCAAATAATTCAAGTTGATGGTTGTCACTGGGTCACCGTTTCCAACACTGGAGAAACTGGAAATATTAACATATACGACACCAGGCATAAATTACCATCCAAATCTACTGATGTTTTCTTGTGTGCGCTTGCTAATTGCCAGGATGGGACTCAAGTATGAGTGGGGTGTATGCTGTGGCGTTTGCTGCATCACTTGCAAATGGTGAAGATCCGGTGAACCTTGTATATGATGTGCAGAATATGAGACAACATCTACAAGAGAACTTCAAAGGAAAGTATCTCACCTCATTCCCTGCAGCTCTGACACTGAGAAGAAAACGAATCATCTGGTCATGCTCGATGGAAGTGTACTGCATTTGCAGAAAGCCAAATGATTTGAAGCTGATGGTATGCTGTGACCGTTGCAAAATTTGGCACCATGAATCATGTGTAGGTGTTACAGAATGTAATGAAGATTCGTGGATTTGTTTGTTGTGCGCTAGCAAGTTGTGAATTATAATTTAAAATATTTAATTAATACAATATTATTATTATTATTATTATTATTATTATTATTATTATTATTATTATTATTATATTATTATTATTATTATTATTATAACCTTACCAAATGCTTTGCTGAATCAAATAATGTCATTACTTTCAATGTGTTACAATAGCATAATTAAGTGCTGCAAGTGTCAGGTCTTTTATATAGTCGGTATTTGTTATATTCTGTACTCTGTAATACTGGGTATACATCCGGTGTTCTTACCCTCGACCGCGGCGAGGGTAAGCGGCGGTCGTATGGTCTGAAAGCCACAAATATTTACAATGGGGGGGGGGGGTGGATAACATTTCCTCTTCAAGCACGCGCACACAAATGAACTGTTACTTAACTGGAAGCACTCGTACAACATAATTTACACGATTTCTCAGGATTATTATACTTCTTACCAGCATATATACAGTATAGTACCTAGGAGGTTCTCTTCAATGATATCTTATATGTGCTGCCAATCTGCTGTATGGTGTCTATTAATCTTGTTTATCTGTATCTATTGCTATCCAGTCTCCCAATCTTTATGTACCCAATCTGAACATCTTTATCATTGTGATCATTGCTGTCTTCTTATATGTGCTGTCAATCTGCTGTATGGTGTCTATTAATCTTGTTTAAATTACCAATCAAGCTGTCAATGTAATCAATCAGAGCTTTAATATACCAATGTGCTTTAATATATTTATTAATTAATCTCTCTCATCTCCTTTTTCTCTTGCTATGTATTTGTTATCATTTATTAATTTTGATAGAAATTACCTACTTAAAATTATCTGTTAGATTAAGGACCTGCCCGAAACGCTGCGCGTACTAGTGGCTTTACAAGATTGTAAATACTGTACTATTCAATGCATTCTCACAAACCCAATGTACCTTCTTGTATATATATATGTATATATATATATATATATATATATATATATATATATATATATATATATATATATATATATATATATATATATATATATATATATATATATAAATAAATAAATAAATAAGTCTAGATAATTAGAACCCAAGAAAACCACTGTGGAAATGTGCAGGACAAACATATCAATTGTGACACTAGCTCTCCACATATGTCATTTGCTTAATTTAGAAACTGTACTTGTGGTACAGTTTCAGAAAAGTACAGTACAGAAAATATAAATACGGAAACCACGTACAAAACTCAGGCAAATCATAACATAGAACGAAAAGGCAATGTAAAGGATCTGGGTGTACTCATGTCGGAAGACCTTACCTTTAAAGAACACAATAAAGTAGCCGTCACAACTGCAAGAAAAATGACAGGTTGGATAACAAGAACTTTTCACACTAGAGATGCTATACCGATGATGACACTTTTCAAAACGCTTGTGCTCTCTAGAGTGGAGTACTGCTGCACAATGACAGCCCCTTTCACTGCTGGTGAAATTGCTGACCTGGAGAGCGTGCAGAGGTCCTTTACTGCTAGAATCCACTCGGTAAAACATCTAAACTATTGGGACCGACTTAAGAGCCTAAATCTGTATTCCCTTGAGCGCAGGCGGGAGAGATACATAATAATTTACACGTGGAAAATATTAGAGGGGCTGGTCCCAAACCTGCACACAGAAATAACATCACATGAGACCAGAAGACATGGCAGGATGTGCAGAATACCCCCGTTGAAAAG
The DNA here is from genome assembly GCA_020271785.1 of Procambarus virginalis. NCBI lineage: Eukaryota > Metazoa > Arthropoda > Malacostraca > Decapoda > Cambaridae > Procambarus > Procambarus virginalis. Next base: position 9,415 of record WNGS01113371.1, read on the forward strand.
CAGAGGTGCAACTGGTACTCTGAGAGAGAACTCTATCAACATCAGAGGCCCGAGACTGTTCAACACGCTTCCACTACACATAAGGGACATAACTGGCAAACCCCTCACAGTGTTCAAGAGAGAACTGGATAAGCACCTCCAAAGGATACCTGATCAACCAGGCTGTGACTCATACGTCAGGCTGCGAGCAGCCGCGTCCAACAGCCTGGTTGATCAGTCCAGCAACCAGGAGGCCTGGTCGATGACCGGGCCGCGGGGACGATAAGCCCCGGAAGCACCTCAAGGTATCCTCAAGGTAAGGTGGTCGATCTCGAACCCATTGTTGATGTGACGATGTGTTATGAATTTTGTGGCTAGCTCCTCAATATTGTAACTTGCTTAGATAAATAAATTGTGTATTCAGTTCCTGAACCCATTATGTGATAAATTAACTAAACTAAAAATATAGCATGGCGACGAAACCTGAACTGCATAATGTAAATAGGGGACTAACCAGAAAAAGATATAGGTGAAGAATAACACCAGGTGTTTTATTACTAACATTCTTAAGCACAACTGCCAAATACTTCGTCTGGTGATTTGTTTGGCTTCAGTTTAATAACAATAAAACAGAGAATGACTGAGACAATTCTTAAGTTCAAACGCTTTACCCCCAAGAGCTTAATAAAAAAATTCAAGTTGTTGAACGATTTTTATTTGAATTGTTCTGCCGGAAAGATATTTAGAGAAGTTTTTTAGTGATTATGTATGTGCTGTTAGAAGCAGCACATCTGGATGGTCTCTCTCTCTCGAGTCCTGCTGCCAGATTGGGTTAAAAAAGCAGTCCCTGTGGCATAGTGGTAAAGCACTCGTTTGTACAGTATCTACCGGGGAGAATTGACGAGGTGCCAATCCTTAACAGTAGCCTAGCTCTGTTCACCCTGCAGTGAATGGGTACACGGTTTGGAGGGTCGTATTCCAGGGTCAAAATTAGGATTAAGGACATGCCCGAAACGCTATGCGTGGTAGTGACTTTACAAGAATGTAAGAACTCTTGTATATATAAATAAAATAAATAAATATAAAAGTAGCAAATTACGCTAGTTAGTTTTGACTGCTCTCATAAATCAACTCATCATCCTTATAGACGTTGGGCTACAAGTCAATGATTGATTAGTTATTCACATATAAATGTAATATGTGTAAATGACAGCTGCGTCAAACAGCCTGGTGGACCAAACTACAAACCGGAGAAGGCCTGGTCCTCGGGGGTAATTAGCTTTGGGTAATTACACGGACCCTTTGAGTGACGTGATGAATATGGGGGGCACAGTAAACTAAGACTCACAGGATGAGTATGTGGTTCAAAATATATACAATATATATATATATATATATATATATATATATATATATATATATATATATATATATATATATATATATATATACAGTATATGACAAATTTTAAAGTATATTTTATATTTCTGAATTTCTCATGATATATAATATATAAGGCTTATACTTAAGTTAAGAGCTGTACTTGTAGATGACATTCCCCGGTTTGGCACCTTCTTTTGAAAATTACTTGCTTGTGGCTGACATATATAATCTGACTGTGTCAGCCATAATTCACCTAGACATCGATCCTGCGTCATGTGATGATAGAGTGCAATTATGGTAATATTGCAACTTCATAGGAATTCCTTAAATCATAAATATATCTTGGTTCTTATATTTGAAATAAAATATAAACATTAATGTTTATCAACTCATCTCTGTTAGTTAGTTTAGCTCCTTTATTATGCACCCCATACCCATCTTATGGGCGGTAGTGGAAAGGGTTACAGAGGCACATAATGGGCTGAGGGACTGACGTGCTTATCTCTGAAGCTAGACACAGATATAATGAAATAATCAATGATGGAGTCAGAGTCTGTCTCCTGTGGATTCCTTCCCATATTGGTCTCCGAATGCATGATAGAACTGATGAGTTGGCCAAGACTTTTGCTCGTAAAGAGGAAATTGATTACCAACTTGAACTGCCTTTGAGCAGCCTGAGGACAGCAATATCCCAGGAACATCAACTAAATTTCGGAGAATTGAGGCAAAGTAAAATTCACACCAGTTACTCCCTCTATCATCATTCTATTATGCAGGAAGTACCGCACGTCTATGTGTCATCCAATAATGTTAGCAGACTTCTAGATGTTACCACTGCTAGGCTTAGGCTCGGCTACACGTACCTCTGGGAGTTTGTAACATCTGCTGATGTAGATTTGACTAAATGTAAACTCTGTCAGTAGAACTATTCGCATACTTTGCGTCATTATATAATGGAATGTGAAAAAAATCGCGGAATTTAGAGATAACACCATCAATAGTGTCCAAGAAATGTGTAAGTACTTCATTCATAATGATGTGGTGCCCGAAATCTTAGCGAAGTATCCAAAATTTGCTTACTGTAAGTAATGCATGCGCATGACTGTAAAGCTGCCGCCCAGTTGGGTGAGTGTGGAGCACATGACTGTAAAGCTGCCGCCCAGTGGGGTGGGTGTGGAGCACATGACTGTAAAGCTGCCGCCCAG
>WNGS01113391.1:0-12217 GCA_020271785.1 Procambarus virginalis
TGTGTCCCTGGAAATTCAGCTTGTGGTCAATGAGAACACCAGAGGAATTTGCTATCTACCTCATTACAAATTTGGGTATTGTTTTATCCTGAGATTTATTTGATTGAGGATTTATTGCCAGACAAAATATAGAAAGTTTTGTCAATGTTGGGAGTGAGTTTGTTGGCAGTACACAGAGATGGACTTTATTTAGCGCAGTATTCACTGTGACATTTAGAGCAAGGAGGTCAGAACTGGAGTAAATGAAGGTTGTGTCGTCAGCAAATAATATTGGTGTTGATGGTGTTGGGAGGCATTTGGAAGTGCATTAATGTAGATGAGAAAGAGGAGAGGGCCAAGTATGCTCCCTGAGGAACACCAATGTTGATGGGTAGGTAGGAGAAATTGAATTATTCACAGAACCATACTAGAGCCTGTCAGTAAAGTAAGACTTAAGTATTGCAAGAGTGACCTACTCCATAACGATGTAATTTAAAAAAAGGTTTGTGGTGACAGTGTCCAAAAGCCTTACGCAGGTCCACAAAATAACCCAACAGGGAACTCATTTTTATCAGAGCTGCATGTATCAAGTTAATCATACTAATAAGTATCATTAGTGCTTTTTTTGGGTCTGAAGCCATATTGACAAGAGCTAGGTATATTGAGTTTGGCTAGATAAGAGTAAAGCAGCTTGTAGATTAGTTTTTCAAATATTTTTGACAAGTTTGGCAGAATTGATATAGGCTCTAAAGTTGTTGACATCAGTGAGATCACCACATTTGTGGACAGGGGTTACTCTCGCCTTTTTTTTTAGAATATCTGGAAAGGTTTTGGAGTTCAAGTGACTTGTTGAAGAGCAATGCAATAGCAGGAGCTAAAGATCTGAAGGCTTTTTTGTAAATTAGAGTTGGTATCTCCTCAAGGGCACTAGACTTGGTTTTAAAAGAAAGGATTATCTCAGTAACTCAGTGGAATTAGTAGGCATAGGTACAGAGACTGTGGATAGTTACCTGTAAGATAGTGCTGAACATCAGTACTGGAAGATGGAATATAATTTGCACGGGATGACCCAATGGAAAAGAAGAACCTATTGAGCTCAATAGCAGTATCAGAGGCTGTAAGCTGACCGTCGTTATTGGACAGGAGTATTGATTTGTTATTTAAAATCTTTATTGATCCCAATATTTGTGAAATTGTGCTCCATGTTTTTAATGTTGTCCCTTGTGTGGTAAATTTATCTTCGTAGTATTTAATTTTGGCTCTTCTAATTATTTTAGATTAGTTTTTAATGATGAGTAATTTTTGAAATTCTTTGGAGACGATTCCTAACCTATACTTCTTCTCAAGGTCATGTTTTTAATTAATGGATTTAAGTACAGTATCCCCGTTGGTAAGCCAAGGATTGTTTAACCTTTTAGTTGTGACTGTTTGTCAGCAGAATTTGATTTCTAGATAGAGCTAAATACAGTACAAATCTACAAGGGCCATGACGAGGGTTCAAACCTACGTCCGAGAGGCATCCAGACGCTGCCTTAATCGATTGCGCAACGACATGGTTAAAAAATTGCAACTGGAAGTTCTACTGCCCTTACTTGGACCCTGCAGCCTCTCTGAGACACAAACCAGGATGCAGGGTCCAAGTAAGTGCAGTAGAACTTCTGGTTGCAATTCTTTAACCATGTCGTAGGCAGTTGATTAAGGCAGCGTCTGGGATGCTCTTGGACGTTCGAACCCTGACCACGGCCTTGTGGATTTGTTCATATGATGCTCAACGCTATTGTAATTTGTGTGTGTAAATACAGTATACTATGCCTAAAGCCATTAATTCCACAGCATTTCGGGCAAAATGTGGGAAAAAAAAACACTAAAAAACAAGACTGACATACTCTTGTCATACTTTGTCTTGTCTTGACTGACATAAAAATTAAGACATAGGTTGACATTTAGGGTAAGGCAGGTTATATGGAGTTAATTAGATAGTATTTGGTTTTTTATCTTAAACTGGTTGAGAGAGGTACAGCCTTTGACATGATTGGGAAGGTCATTCCACATTCTGGGTCCCTTGATTTGTAGAGCATTTCTAGTTTGGTTAAGTCGAATACTCAAATATATCAAATGGAATATCAAATAGGTACAGTATTTGTTTCTGGTGTGGTGCCCATGGGTTCTGTACAGCCTTCTATGAGGCATGTAAAGTCAGTACAGTATTAGCATTACAGTTCAGAGTTTAAATGTATAGGTACAACCTGATAGGATGTGCTCTCCACCAAAGCCAATGTGGTACCTTGTCAAACGCTTTAGCAGTCCATGTTAACTTCCTCTAAAAAGAGGACGTCCTTTGTCTGAATAGCGTTACCATTTCCAGAAATGTGAGCAGGTTTGTAATGCAGGATCAATTTTTAACAAACCTGTGTTGCTTTGATTTTACAAGATTGTTCTCTGTGAGATGTTGTATGATTCCTCCCTTAGGATTCTCTCTATGACCTTGCAGATGTGTGATGTTAAACTGATCAGACGGTGGTTTTCTGCCGAGCTCTTTCTGCATTTTTTGAAAATAGAGTAGGGGTAACATTTGGATATTTCCCATCTAGGGGAACTATCCCTTGGTCTAGGGATTTTCTGACAAGGAGTTTCAGTTGTATGTATAGTGCATCTCCAAATTCCTTTATGACTTTGGATTGAATTCCATCCACACCCGGGGCTTTTGAGTCTTTTAGTTTGTCAATGTTCTTGCTGATTCTGTTGCACATTATGGGTACAGTGTGTGTAATTCAGCACACATCACCTCAGCACTGAAACCAGGATAATCAAGAAACTAACAACATTATATGGAGGACCTATGACAATTCCACGACCAAGAGACGGCTTCCTGAACCTTGCAGGAATCAACCTCACTGAGGACCAAGTCACTTCTAAATCTGGGTATAAACTGTCACGTTATGTCCAGACCAAGTGAGATGGCTCGGAAAATGGAGTTGGGATTCTGTTGGACAACATATTCGACCCGAGAGACAAAAGAAGGTCACCACCAAAGAGACCTTACAAGCAGAACTTATTACGGAAGGAGGAAAGAATCGAGGCAACTACAGAAGCACCATACTGTCCCCGAGCTCAAAGCGGCAGCTTTGAGCTTGGGGGCAATATCATCAGCAAACAATATAGGCTTAAGAATATTAGAGACATTAGGCAGATCATTGATATATATAAGAAATAGAAGAGGTCCTAAGATGCTGCCCTGTGGCACTCCAACGGTATTGGTAGAGTGGAAGAGGTTGTATCATTGATGGTTACACATTGGTGTCTGTCACTAAGATAGGATCGGATATAGTCCAGGGAAAGGCCTCGGATTTCATAATGCTGGAGTTAAGTAAGAGGTAGTTGTATTCACTTAGTTGTATTTTACGGGGGTTGAGCTTTGCTCTTTCGGCCCGCCTCTCAACTGTCAATCAACTGTTTACTAACTACACTAACTACTTTTTTTTTTTTCCACACCACACACACACACACCCCAGGAAGCAGCCCGTGACAGCTGACTAACTCCCAGGTACCTATTACTGCTAGGTAACAGGGGCATTCAGGGTGAAAGAAACTTTGCCCATTTGTTTCTGCCGGGTGCGGGAATCGAACCCGCGCCACAGAATTACAAGTCCTGCGCGATACCACCAGGCTACCTGGCCCCAAAGGCTACCTGGCTACCTAGTTGTGATTAACAGTATCAAAGGCTTTTCTTTCTCTTTATTTTGCGAGGTAGGAATAGAGCTGTTTGTAGATATTTTTTCAAATATTTTTGATAGAATGGGTAGGTTTGATATTGGTCTATAATTGTTTATGTCCGCCGGATTGCCTCCTTTATGGACTGGCGTTACTCTTGCTTTTTTAAGGATATCAGAGAAGGTGTGACACTATAGATTTGTTGAACAGTAGGGCTATGGGTGGCGCAAGGGCATGGGAGGCGCTCTTGTAGTTCTTTTGGTGCAGCACCTCACATCGTTTCTACAGAAAATATGCAATTTCTCTGGGCCACTACAGGTAAACCACAAGAGATAGATTTTTTACATGGACTTTTGTGCTTCCTGTATGCTAATTAATAATGTCAAATGAACAAATATTTTTTCAGGACAAATTTTTTCAGGGCACAACAGGAGTCACATTTAACATGTGTGCACTGCAAGGGTTAATGGCATGCTATACTGTATTTGTGTAAGGTTATCATTGAATTTTTATTACAAAATTTGTTGCATAACATTAGCAACTGTAATACAAATAACTACAAGTGAATATACTGTATTGATATTTCAATTAATTCCATTTACAGGTCTGTGAAACATGTCTGAAGAAGATAACTCTGAGGTTCCTCACTTTAAAGATGAGGAGGGGGAAGAGGAGGTGATTCCTCCTAAAAGAAGAAGAGGACGGCCAAAGAAGTCATCAACCAAATCTGAGGATACTGGATCTGAAGCACCTGAGACAGATTCAGCACCTTTAAGAAGTAAGAGGGAACGAAAGAAAAAAGCTCTTTACTTTGACAATGATTCTGGTAGTGAGGATGAAGTTATGTACCATATTCCAGCCAAAAAACGGAAGAGGCCTGGCCGACAGAAGGGACACACTCTAGATAGTGGTAGGTTTTTATGAACAGAATAGGAGATAGAGATCTTGTAGTAAGTGATTACGCTTTATTGTTGTCACTGGTAAAGGATAAGAGGGCTAACAAAAATTTAATTAGTTCTCAAGCTGTTAGGCCATTTTAATGATTTAAAGTAATATATATAATGTATAACAATGTATATATTTTTAGGAAACTTTGTACTGATTGACTTGTAAATTTGTCATGCAATTATTTAACTGTAATTCATAGCCATTATTTTATTCACTACTTCAAGGGTATTTTAGGTAAACATGAAGCTGTTGCAATACTATTTTTGTTAAAAGTACATCCTAGGACACTAACAAAAAATCAGTCAGTTTAAATTTCCATTTTTCAATATTATCATTCTAATGGCATATTTCAGTATGTTAAAAATAATATTTCTGGGGGGAGCCCCGTCGGCTCCCCGGAGCTATCCCAGGCTGATATGCTAATGTCAGACTTTGGCATCAGTCATGTGTATGGAGTTCTTAGGCCTACCGGGAACCACGGCCAGAACCGGCCCCCTCAGAGAGGCAAGGGGAGCAGTGGCCTATAGAAGCCCCCGTGTGGTTGGAAGCATTCTATGTCTGCCATCGACCGGGACAGGCACCCAGAAAGGTAAGCGCCCCAAAACAAACCCCTATTCTGGTTAAAATTGCTACCAAAAGCCGAACTAGTGGATAGAACTCCCCAAAGAAAAACGAGCAAACTAGTGTGACGTCACACGCTGCCGCGCCGCTGTCTGCGCAGCTCCCCCCTCCCCGGGAGGGGGAAGGGGGAGCCCCAGACCCTCCGCGCCGGCTACCCACACCTAAGTTCTTGAGGCTGATGCTATAGGCGAAAGTCGTGTGCTCTGGCTCCGGTGTTCGCTACAACACTGTGCTTGCGTGTGGTGTTTGTTTTCTGGGTGCGAGAGCCAGGAGTAATTTTTAGTACTCGGGCTGCATGCGCCTAGGGTTTCCTTCCCTAGGTGCCCTGTAAGTACTACCCTTGGGGCTTGGGGCCACCTTCCACAGGCTCCTTGGGATCTGCCTCTGCTGGTCCGTTTTACCTTTTTCGGTTTTTCGGCCGCCTGTTGGGCTCTTGGGTGTTCTGTTCTCCCTTGTTACTGGCAGGTAAGAGGCAGTTTGCACTGGTAGGGGCGCAGGGTGCTGCACAGCTTGTATTCCCGACATAGCGGCCGGCTCTGTTCCCTGGGGCTCGCTGTCCTCTTGCGGGGTTTTGTTTTTCTTTTTGTTTTTGCCTGGTGGGGGGTTCTCTCATATTCATTCCTTAGTTCTAACCCTTTCACGGTTATACTCGATGGCGCCCCCTGCTAGGTCCCCGTGAGTGTACACGTCCCTGGGGTACAGCTATAGAAGTTCGATTGGTAGTTTTGGGCGCCGGTTAGCAGCTCCCTGCCTGGGACTACCTGAGCGCGAGTCCTCTTAAAGTAAACGCTCAGGACCCTGGGAATCCCCTAGGGGGCGCGTGGGTCCGATGGATGTGACCCCGGAGTCCCCACTCGCTGTGTGCGAGTTTGCGGGTTGCTCGGTCCCTTTGTCTCAGGGTGACCCTCATTGTTTTTGCCTCTGCCATGCTGCCTGTTGGGTCGGTGATACTTTCGACCCTGAGTCCTGTGAGTGTTGCTGCTTGCTTGTGACTCAATTTACCCAATCCTCTGATGATTCTCTTCGGGTACAGGCGGCGCGTGCGTTGCAGTCTAGGTTTCGTCTGTTGCAACGCGCTAGGTTGGTTGCTCACCCGGATGCCCCGGGGCTGCCCCGCTTTGCTTTTCGTGACCCGGACTTGGGGGTGGGGGTCGCTTCGATCCTGGTTCAGTCCGCGCCTCCTCGTCCTTCCCCTACTGCTCATTCTGGTCCCCCCCCCTTGCTTCCAGCCCCGAAACGTCTGAGGGTTTCGGGGTCGGAGCAGGGGTTACTTGATCTTGAGACTCGGGCAGCTTCGGGGGGTGCCCCTTCCGGGGGAGCGGCAGAGGCATTCGAGTCTTGTCTCCCGGCCGAAGCTTCGGGGTCTGACCAGTGGGCCCCCTTCCTTCAGCTGTTCCGGCTGCTCCGTCCTTGTCTTGTGGGGTCGGGGCTTGGGGAGAGGACTCGGCCTCGGGTCCTGTGGTGTTGGACCTCGAGGCTGGGGAGGGGCTGACTTGGGGGCCTTGGGCTCCGCTGGACCCCGCCTGGGTTTTTCTTCCCTCTGAGCGGGGCTTATTGTTACAAGGAGTGGGGTTCTCTTTTCCCCCCTCTGCGTACGAGTTGGATTTGGTGTCGGCCCCTCCCCGGGTTCGGTTCCGTGTTCCCCCGGGTTCATCGGTTCCGTCTTTCCGGAGGTTTTCGGCTTATCGTATCCAACCTGGTGAGGTGCGAACGGCCTTTGCAGCTTACCTCCTGCGGGACCCGGATTATGCCTCGGAACTGGATCCTTCTGAGTTCAGGTTTGGGACTTCGTTCCCTTTCTGGCTCCGTTACGAGGTTCCGGAGTCTTCCTGGCTAGCAGCCTGCCCCTTGCTTGTTTTGGATTCCTGGCATTCCTTCTGTCGTTCCCGCACGTTGGAGTGGCGGGCAGCTTCCACAGTTATTTAGGTTTTCCTGGGGGGCGAGCTTGAGTACCTGAATGAGTGCTTGTTTGCCCCTGCCCTCCCCCGCGATGTGGGCGTTATTCAGCTCCATGTGCAGGTTCCGTCCTTTCGGCGACGCTTGTTGCGGAGGACTTGCGCGCCCGGGGCCTTTTGGCTTCGGCCTTGTGGTTCTTTTCCATCCTGGAGCTGTCCTCGGATTGGCTCGTGGAGGATGTGAGGACGCTTGGGTCCGTCCCAGGGTCCGGCGCCTTGTCCTCGGCTGCGCGCTCGTTCGCTGCCTTGTTGAAGCTGTTCACGCCGATTTTGCGGGATGCGGTTTCCCTGTTTTATGCTTCCCGTCTCGCGTGTCGGCAGGCGGTGTTGGGTTCCTCCGTGGAATCTGCTTGGGCTCTGGCTCTTAGGCGTTCTTCCCCCTTTTGTCCTCTTCTTTTTGCGGAGTCGGCCGTGGCGCAGTTTATTCAGGCTGCGTCGGCGGCTTGTCGTCCGATGTCGGACTTGTTGGTCTTCCGGGGGTCCCGGGGTGGGTCTTCCCGGAAGGGTCGTGCCAGAGCTCGGGGTTCCTCTCGTCGTGGTAGGCCTCTGGTGTCAGGTTCGGGTTCGGCTCCTGCTGCGGACCCGCCCTCGTCTGGTCGGCGCGGTGTTCGCTCTGTGCGGGGTTCTGGGTCTCGTAAGGGTCGCCGGCCCTTTCGCGGTTTGCCCCGTTGACGGGGCGAGGGGGGGGCGGCTTGCGCTGTTCGCCCGCGCCTGGTCCCACGATTCGTGGGCCTTTCAGGTCGTGTCTTGCGGTCTGCGGTGGCGTTGGGTGGCCCCTCCCCCTTTGGGGGGGTCGGGGCTGGCAGGGCAAGTTTCTTCCCCTGCGCTCCGTCGCGTCGTCTTGGAGTGGGTACGTTTGGGCGTCGTCGAAACGACGTCGTCCCTCAGATGGGTTTCCCGTCTGTTTCCGGTTCCGAAACGGGACTGCGCGGACCTGAGGTTCATTCTGGACTTGTCCCGTCTGAACCCCTGGGTTCATTGCCCCTCCTTCCGGATGACTACGCTGTCTCAGGTTCGGCTCCTTTTGGAGCCGGGCGCTTGGATGGTGTCCCTGGACCTCCGGGACGCTTATTGGCATGTCCCGATTCATCCGCGGTTCAGGGACTGGCTCGGTTTTGTGGTGGGGCGTCAGAGTTACCGCTTTCGTTGTCTCCCGTTCGGGTTGAACCTGGCACCTCGCGTGTTCACGCGCCTTACACGGGTAGTCGTGGCTCGGTTGCGTCTCCTAGGAGTTCGGGTGTTGGCCTACCTCGACGACTGGCTGGTTTGGGCTCCCAGCCGGTCCGCTTGCTTGCTAGCCAGGGATTTGGTTCTTTCCCAGCTCGCCGGGTTCGGGTTCTTGGTGAACTGGAGGAAGTCCCATCTGGTTCCATCTCAGGTTCGGACTTGGCTGGGCCTCGTTTGGGACTCTCGCACCTCCTCCTTGTCTCTCCCTCCGGAGTCTCTCCAGCGGCTGCGGTCCCGCCTTCGTCTGTTTCTGGTGGGCCCTCGGGTCACCCGGCGGTTGCTCGAGGGGCTGTGCGGGAGCCTGAACTTCGCGATGCTGGTCTACCCGCCGGGTCGGGTTTGGCTTCGTCGGCTGTTCTGGTTCCTTCGGGGTCACCCCTTCCGCCTCTCTCGCGATCGCAAGGTTCGACCCCCGGGGGCCTTGCGTCGGTTGCTGCGTCACCGGCTTCCTCTTCGGGTTTTTCGGGGTTCGGTGCCATGGCGCCTACCCGAGCCCTCGCTCGATGTGTACACGGATGCGTCGTCTCTAGGCTGGGGTTTTGTGACCAGTGCTCACCAGGCCGGCCAGGGGCGTTGGGGTCCGTCCTTCCGTCGAGCTCACAGCACGGTGCGGGAGTTCGCGGCGGTGTGGTTTGCTCTTCGGAGGATTCGGGTGGCCCGCGGATCAACGATCCGGCTCCATTCGGACTGCTCTCCGGTGGTTCATTGCCTGAACCGCGGGGGTTCGATGCGGTCCTTGTCTCTTTGGGGTTGGTCGCTTCGGGTGACTCGTCTGCTGAGTTCTCGGGGTTTGGCTCTCCTGGCTGTTCACGTACGGGGCGTGTCCAACGTCTTGGCGGACGCCCTGTCTCGCTTCGTTCCCCTCTCCACGGAGTGGACGGTCGACGACGAGTCCTTCCGCTGGCTTTGCCAGACGTTCGGGCGTCCCGAGGTGGACCTCTTCGCGTCGGCGTGGTCGCGGCGTCTTCCCGTGTATGCGGCGCCCTTCCCCGATCGCGAGGCCGTCGGGGTCGACGCCTTGCGGCTCGACTGGTCGAGGTGGAGGTTCCTGTACCTCTTTCCCCCGGTTCAGCTGTTGCTCCAGGTCCTGACTCGCTTAGAGACTTACCAGGGGAGAGTTGTCCTTCTGGCCCTTGGTGGCCGGCCCAGCCTTGGTTTCCGGTGCTAGTTGCTCGGTGTCCGAACCCGAGGGTTTTTCCGCGGCTCCGCCTCTTTCAGCAGATCGGGCCGGTGCGTCACGTGGCTGGTTCGATCTTCTCCTCGAGTCTTCGCGTATGGTATTTTTGACTCGAGTTTATCATCATCTCTATGGTGATCAGGTGGCCTCCTTGTTGGTGTCTCACCTGCGGGCTTCATCTCGGCGGCAGTATGAAGTTTCCTGGCGGTCCTTCTCTTTCTTTTTGCGTCTTCGTCGTGTTCATTCCTTGTCTGTTCGGGTGGTCTTGTCCTTCCTCTCGTGGTTGTTTCAGGACCGTCATCTATGCCTAACACTGTCGCCTCCTATCGTGCGGCGCTGGCGGAGCCGCTTCAGCTTGCTTTCGGTATCGATGTCACGTCTGCGCCGTTTCGCAAGCTGTCTCGTGCTTTGTTTCACCTCCGGCCTGCTCATGCGCCGCCTGAGCCGTCTGGTCTTTGGACGGGGTGCTCGCTTTCCTTTCGTCTCCTCGTTCTCCTCGTTTTGTGTGGCCCCTTCGGTCCCAGGATTGTTTTTCCACGCTCTTTTTCTTGTTGGCTTTGGCCTCTGGGGGTCGGTCGGGAGCTTCATGCTCTCCCTCCGGCGCAGGCTTCTGCTCTACTGAAATTATGTCTTTGGACTCTAACTATCACAATAGCTAATAAGCAAGTATTTTATATTGAAGTTTATGCCCAAAACAAGAAATTCAAACAAAAACATTTAGATTTTTTCCGTCAAATTTTTTCTAATATTTTTTTATCTGCCGCTTTGCGCATAAAATCTGATCACCCTTTCAGAAACATAAGCCTAAATGTAAGAGTCAGAAATTGTGGATGGAAATTGGTTTGATGTCAAACTGCAACACCAGGTTTCAGAATCTTTGACCATATTTATTGTCAAGTACATAAACGTGCACTCTCCTCTTTCATTTTTTTCCAATTTACATGAAAAGTTACCGCGCTTATATGTAGAGTGTAGGTCTCTACAACGATATAAAACACTTTATTCCTAAGTTCATGTACAAAATAAACAATTATTTTGGAAAATCCCCCCTATACCAATCCGTTAGGATGCTAATGTGATAGATGAGGGTCATAGAAATGATGGTCAATTAGAAACTTGTGGTTGTAGAGTATTAGTGAAAAGGGTGTAAAAATTCCATTGAACAATAATCTACAATCCCTCCCTTTTTATTTAGGGGGTGCGATACTGAAACGGTAAACAGTTGCAGCCCTTTTATATACCAACTGGTAAAAAACTGTTGGTTGAAATTAAACCCACATTTAAAACTCAGTGTTCTATTGGTCCGTTAAACACAGGGAATCGCAGCAAGGAATAAAAGAATGGGAATAAAACCAGCGTTGGTTTTGTAATGAAACGCCATTTTCCTGGTGAGTCCCGGAGGCTCCCCGGGAAGCTATCCCAGCCTGATATGCGTAATGTTCAGACTTTGGCATCAGTCGTATGGGTAGGAGGTCTTAGGCCTACCGGACACCACGGCCAGAACCGGGCACCCTTCAGAGAGGCAAGGGGAGCAATGGCCTATAGAAGCCACCGTGTGGTTGGAAGCATTTTTCTATGTCTGCCATCGACCGGACAGGCACCCAGAAAGGTAAGCGCCCCAACCCAAACAAACCCCTAATTCGGTTAAAAACTTGCTAACCAAAAAGCCCGGAACTAGTGGATAGAAACCTCCCCGAGAACGAAAAAAGAGAACCCTAGCACGTTGTACGTCACACGCTGCCAGCGGCCGCTGTCTGCCGCAGCTCCCCCCTCCCCGGGAGTGGGGACAGGGGGAGGCCCAGACCCTCCGACCGGCTACCCACACCTCCGTGCTTGAGGCTGGATGTTCAAAAAACGCGAAAAAATACGCCGACCTGGGGGGGAGGGGAGGAGGGATGCCGGGGAGCCTCCGGGACTCACCCCAGAAATGGCTGTTCATATACAATTCAACGCTGGTCTCCCTGGGTGTAGCCCCTACGGCTCCTCCGGAGCTAACTACCCACAGACGGTAAAAAAAGAGGGCCTTACCCGGGTATGTCGGTCGTCCTGCACTCGTCCTCAACTCGGAAGCCAGAGACAACTGGTCTGCAACCCCCGCCGACCCATAAGATCAAGACGGCCCGTCGGTGCCCAGGAACATGACCAAGGTAAACGAGCAGCCAGGACCTCTGTTTCGAAACCGCCCTCAACAACCCAGCGCACCGAATTATCAGACCAAAGACATATTCCCAAAGACGCAGCAAGAGCCGCGAATTTACGAACGTCATGGGCCTGGGGATAGACCGAACGGCGGCTTGGACTTAAAACCCCTGCGGACGACCTGAGAGACCCGCCACCCACCCGCGAACAGGGGAAGAAGGGAACCGGAATTCAACCCAGGAGGCGCGGATCCAGGACACAGAAGCTGTGGCGCGTAAATAACGGCGAAGCGCCGCAACCCGGAACACACAAAGCATGATGCACCCCCCGGCCTTGACCAATCCTAAGCATTCAACACACCCCGGAACCCCTCCGGACGCAAGCAGTCCATCTTTGCCAGCAAACAAGAAGGAGACTGGCGGCAGCTGAACAAAAAACTACCCACCACGACAAAAAGAGC
>WNGS01113400.1:0-21759 GCA_020271785.1 Procambarus virginalis
AACAGTCACCCATACATTCAGAGAAATATCTGAAGATAATGAGTCTGATCCACCTGTACATCGTTTGTGGGATCTAGACACTTTAGGTATGTCCCTGAACAACCAAGTCCTGATGATATGTGGACTTACCAGCAATATCTGGATACAGTTGTCTATAAAGACAAACAATACTGGGTGAGACTGCCATGGAAGTTGAATCATCCACAACTTCCAGTTAATATTTCATGGCAGCCTCTCAATTACAGTCACAATTAATACGGCTGAAGAAACAGCCAGATAAATTAAATATGTACCATCAATTAATTCAGCAACAACTCAACAGTAAATTTATTGAAGTTGTTGATAATGATGACCGAAAAACAGGTCACTATTTACCCCATCACGCTGTGTTGAAAGATTCATTGACAACACCAATACGTATTGTTTTCAACTGTAGTGCCAAAGTGAAGGCAAGCAGCGTGTCTTTGAATGAATGTCCAAACGGGACCTAGCCTAACACAAAGGCTACATGATGTACTGTTACGATTCCGTACTGGTATTTTTGCTTATACTGCTGATATCAGTAAAGCTTTCCTTAGAGTAGGCTTGCAAGAGGAGGATCGTAATTACACCAAATTTCTCTGGATTAAAGATCCCCAGGCTCCTGACAGTGAGGTCATAACCTATCGGTTTGCCTCGGTGCTTTTTGGAGCGACTTCCTCACCGTTTCTACTTCAAGCCACATTAGATACACATTTGAAGAAGTCAAATAGTCCTTATAAGGCAGAGATCAGTGACAACTTGTATGTCGATAATTTCCAGGGAACAACTAATGATAAATCCAAATTGGTAGAAATTTACCATGAGGCTAACCGTGAGTTATTAGGAGCCAATATGCCACTACAATCATGGGCCTCAAACAATAAATCATTAAACCAGATAATCGAGAAAGAATTTCCAGGTTATCAGGTGCCTAATCAATTAAAAGTTCTGGGCGTGGAATGGAACACAGGTACTGACGAGATGAATGTCAAGTCAGTACAAACCAATAATTCATCCCTTACCATGAGAAAATTACTCTCATATGTCAGTCAACCATTTGACCCTTTAGGCTTACTTAGTCCTATATTAATAAGGGGCAAACTCCTAATGCAGGAATGCTGGCAGAAACATATGGGATGGGATGATCCGTTGCCAATGAGTTGCAAGAGAAATGGCAAATACTCGCAGCGGATTTCAATCAATTAGGTGTTTTGAAATTTCCTCGTAATGCTTCAGGACAAAACTTACCTACAAATTTGCACATTTTTTGCGATGCCTCTGGCAAAGCATATGGCGCTGCAGCCTACTTAGTCAATAGTGCACAATCAATTTTACTCACATCTAAAGCAAGAGTTGCTCCAATCAAGAAGAGATCTTTACCTCAAATGGAGTTAACTGCATTGCTAGTGGGAGTAAGATTGGCTCATTGCCTGACCAAGACACTCAATAATATTCACTTTGGTGAGATCGTAGTGTGGTCAGACAATGAGGCAGTCTTACAATGGGTAAGAAATAACAATAATAAAACTCCCTACGTTAGTAATCGCGTTAGGGAAATTCATGAATTATCTGCTGGATATAAATTCAGACATGTCCCCACTAAGGACAATCCTGCAGATTACTTATCAAGAGGTTTAACATTTAAACAGCTAAGTAAGTCTTCGATGTGGTTTAATGGACCTTCATGGCTTGTTAGTGGTCAGTGGCCCAAACAGAAACCACAAGTCATAGTGACCAGTATCACTACTCCCATGAAAGACCCAGAACCTCATCGAGTCTCGGCTATTAATCCTCACAATTATTCTAACTTGAGTAAGTTATTAAGAGTGACAGCACATGTGTTTGACTTTCTTGCTAAGATAGGAATCAAGCATAAGTTTCCCAATCCTATCATCTACTGGATCAAACGTGCACAACAAGAGACATATGGAAGTGAATATGAAAATCTTCCAGATAAATTAACCAAGTCTCTAGGTATCTGGTATGATACCAACACTCATAATATATTAAGGTGTGGAGGACGTTTGCTTCATGCAAAAATTGATTTGGACACAAAGAATCCAATCCTTCTACCACGTTATTACCAAACTTCTAGTTTTACATCACCATCAATATGGTACTTTGCATGGTGGAGTGTTAGACACTCTCACCGACCTCAGACAGAAATATTGGCTTCCTCAAGGTCGTCAAACTGTCAAATCAATTATTAAGTTCTGTATAATCTGCAACGCTACGATGCCGAGTGTGTCCTTACCCAGGACCTCCACCACTCCCTAAAGAGAGGGTAGTTCATCTTCGTCCGTTTGAGACCACTGGTGTCGATTACACAGGAGCCTTGCTTCTCACTGGCAATCCGGATAAGATACCAGTGAAAGCTTATATTTGCCTCTTCACATGTGCTACCACACGAGGCGTACATTTAGAAGTGACTTCTGACATGAGTGCTGAAGCCTTCATCCAAGCTTTTCGTAGATTTGCAGCTCGCAGATCCTGTCCCAAACTCATGATATCTGATAATGGCTCAAATTTTGTGGCAGGAGAAGCCTGCTTACGAGAGATATGGAATCATCCAGAAGTGCAGTCTGTCATGCAGAGACGACAATGCCACTGGAAATTTATTGCTCCCAGAGCCCCCTGGCAAGGTGGGTTCTACGAACGAATGATAGGGACTGTCAAGAAGTGTTTAAGGAAGACCTTGCATCGACAGAAAATTAGTTACTCAGAACTCCAAACACTCGTCGTGGAAATTGAGGCGCGAGTCAACAATCGCCCATTAACTTATCTATCAGATGATTTCTCACAGAGAGAGCCTCTGAGTCCCTCGCATTTAATACATGGAGGCCTGCTGAGCCCTCTGATACCTTTGGCAGAAGAGGACCCCGTCGATCCTTCCTATGTAACCAGGAGTGACTTAGTACAAAGTTACCAACATCTCTCAAGAGTAATTGAAAGGTGGAATGAGGTGTGGACTCGAGAGTACCTCACCGCTCTACGAGAGTACCACTATGGAGCTTCGAGCCCCTATAATAAAGTACAACTTAAACCAGGAGACCTAGTATTAGTTGACAGTGATGGACCAAGGTCAGAATGGCCTATAGGCAAAATTGTTGCAATCCACCCAGATCACCAAGGCATCCTGAGAGTAGTACGAGTTTTGTGCAAAGGCACTACTACTCTAAAGACATTAGAGAAGTTGGTACCTCTCGAATTAGCAGAACGAGAGTGTTTATCAGAACCAGCTTCAACAGTTTCCGAGGATAACAATTCTGATCCACCGACCACCCGCCCCATTAGAGCAGCTGCTCAACAATGTAAAAGGAAACTACAAGACTATTATAGCTCTGACTAAGAGCAAATAATTTTCATCCAATTTGAGTGATCATGATGATACTGTGTTGTGATGTCTAGTAACCAATCAGCTACAAGTCACAATGACCCAGACATTCACCTCACAGTAGAGTCTCAGTTACTTGAATTGTATGATTCAATCATTAACTTGTGTAAACTATTAATTATGACATTAAATTTCATGTCTTAAATTCTTGTATGTCCTTGACATTTACGGGACATCCGTTGTGTGTGTACTAACATACTAACATACTAACTTCGGGATAGGTACGTCAGTACTCAACATGGCACTGCGACCCGAGTTTTCTCCCCCGGAGTTATGTTGGAAATTTCCAACACTTATCATCTATTATTATATTATAATAAATTACCATTAACTTACTAATTGCAGTAGCTCTTAACACCACTAACAGTAGTGTTAATATAATTTAATCTGAGCATATTGCTGATAATATTACTCCTGATAATGTAAATCGAGAGTTATTAATTGAAATTATTTAGTAACAGTTTTTATTCTGTTACGATCGAATGCTCTGGAGAAGTATAAATAACATCTCCATTTCTCGCTAGAGATCATTTATCGAGAATATTATAATTATTAAATCCCTATAATTCCAACCCAGTTCATATTATCGCATTTCATCCATAATTGCGCGGAAAAGAATAATTCGTGTTTAATAATTTCCGTGGTGAATGCGAGAGCGGGGAGAGGGAGGGCGGCGACGCCATTACTCAACAAGGCTTGTCACGAGGCAGCGTGGGAGAAGCACATGGCATTTGCTGGGAATTCTTATCGACAAGAATTACGTTGATACCCAGTTAATAAGTGAAATTTACTTGCCTATGTGTTCTCTAGTGCCTCATCAGTTAATAACGCGTCTACAATTAGTACCAGGACTCGTAATTAAGTGTGCACAGCAGTGAACATTGAGTCCGGCAGACGCGAATTTCGGCAGACCTTAGTACTCGGTTACGCTCATAAGTATTCTCTGTTTGATGCATCAAAGTAGATAGTACCTTTGTGAGTAGTTTGTCGTCATGAAGAATGAACATCAAAAATAACATGTTAGTAATGTTTATCACTCATCTCAGTTTCATGAATATCTGAACATAATTTGTAGCCTAGTCAATGCTACTTTATATTTCTTGTATTACAGCGTGTATTTGAGGTGCCAGCAAGATTCTCATCAATCGTGTTATTTACCTCGAGTTCTTTCTCTATGGGGATTTCGTGACCACGAGGACGAATGATGAACTGGCGTTAGAAATCGTCTTACAGCTAAGACACATTTTTCTTATAAATTTATTCAATTTGATTATGACTTCTATAATTCATATAGCAATTTCCATAGAATGTTTATTGCCAGATTTGGTAATTAATGTTTATTCTTTAACTGTGCTCAATATTTATGCTCAGTGATTAATGATGATTATAATTATAATTTGATTACCATATATTTGAATATATTGTAGTTAGATTTACCATATTATTAATACCCAATGAACTAGTGACGAACCACACTGGTTCCTAGATATATATGAACTTCTAGAAATAAACCCCCAATGTTGATATTTGAGGCTTTGGCTTTAATAATAATTACAGTCTTCATTTTTTAAGTGATTATTATTAAATGAGTTTCCATAGACACTGGTTCTCTAGTGTCATTCTAATGATCACTTTTATTTGTTTTCCCTCTTTTCTCAAAAGCGGGTGGTCCTTCGAGTTATTTCAATACAATAATTAAATAATTTAATTTCTGAGTTCAAGCCCCAGATAACCAACACCTGGGGAAGTTTTCCCGTGGAGAGGATTGTACCCAAGGGGGGGGGGTTCTGTTGGTGAGGAAGGCTCCTGGGGGAGGGTTTGTGTGTTGATTTTATCCTGGGGGAAGTTTCTGTGAGGAACATGGGAGGAGAATATATTCTGTGATTCAAAGTCTGCTCTTCAAGCAATCGAAAACTTCTCTTGGAAGATCGATAGCAAGAACCTCATACTCCCAATTATAAATGACCTAATTGATGCACAGAGTAAAGGGTCTCGAATTTCCTTTGTATGGATACCTTCACACATAAATATAACCCATCATAATGAAACAGACATTGCAGCCAAATTAGCGTGTAACAAGTTTGAAGTTGACTTAGATCTAGGTATCCCCATCTCTGCTGTCAAAACTGTATTGATCCAAACATTCAGATCTGATAGGAAAGAACTTACTGACTCCCAACGACCTGAAAGTACTAGTATAAAAAGCTATGATTTGTTCAGATCTGAAACCTACATCTATGGGCAGCACAAAACGTCCACTAGACTGTGCGACACAGTGGTTGCAAGGATCAGGTTGGGTTACCGTTACTGTGGCAGGTGGCTGCAGGTGACGGATCTCCCAATCCTGAGCACTCCAGTTGCAAACTCTGTGAGCAGGAACTACGGCACGATCTCCCGCACTACATCACTGAATGCCCAGTTATTAGACCTTTCAGACCAGTTGGCATGAGGTACCTGGAGCTTGCAATTACTTTATTCACTCTCGTATTCTTGAAGATATCCTCACAGTGTACCCAAAATTTGCCAGTGCAGGCTACTAAACATATGGCCCTGTATGACTAACCATCCTGCGAGATGGGGACTTTTTACCACTGCTACCTTATTCAATCTAGTGTTGATGATATCCTCAAAATGCATCCGGAATCTGCCAGTGCAGACTGCTTATCACATGCCTCTGTATGACTACCATCCTGTGTGATGGGGATTTCTTAGCATCAACTAGTTAGCTTTTTGACACACTGTACTCCACTTCATATAGTCTAGGGTAGCTGCACTAATGCAGATGTACCTAAGGAATTAATAAAAAAAAAAAAAAAAAAAGGCCAAAAATGCATCCGGAATCTGCCAGTGCAGACTGCTTATCACATGCCTCTGTATGACTAACCATCCTGTGTGATGGGGATTCTTAGCATCAACTAGTTAGCTTTTGACACACTGTACTCCACTTCATATAGTCTAGGGTAGCTGCACTAATGCAGATGTACCTAAGGAATTAATAATAAAAAAAAAAAAAAAAAAAAGTTGAGGATTGTACCCTAGGGGAGGGTTTCAGTGGTGAAGATTGTATCCTGGAGAGGGTTTCAGTGGTGAGGATTGTATTATGGGGGGGGGTTTCTGGTGGTGGATTGTACTCTACAGAAGGGTTTCTGTGGTGAGGAAGGTCTCATGAGGAAGGGTTCTGTGGGTGAGGATTGTATCCTGGAGGAAGGTTTCTGTGATGAGGATTGCCCCCAGTGCCCCCAGAATACAAGGAAATGGTTTCTGCCATGAGAATTGTACCCTAGGGAAGGGTTTCTGTGACGAGGATTGTATTCTAAAGCAGGGGTTTCTGTAGTGAGGATTGTATCCTAAAGCAGGGGTTTCTATTATGAGAATTATATCTGGGGGAGGGTTTCTGTGGAAAGGAAGGTCTCCTGGGGAGGGTATCGGTAGTAAGGATTGCATCCTGGGAGTTGATTTCTGTGGTGAGGATTGTACCCTAGGGTAGAGTTTCAGTGGTGAGGAAGGTCTCCTGGGGGGCGGGTTTCAGTGGTAAGGAAGGCCTCCTGGGGGTAGGGTTTCTGTGGTGAGGATTGTACCTAGAGGGAGGATTTCTGAAGTGAGGATTGTACCATAGGGAAAGCAGTTTCTGTGGTGAGGATTGCACCTTAGTGGAGGGTTTTTGTGGTGAGGAAGGTCTCCAAGGGGTGTGTTTCTGTGGTGAGGATTGTATTCTGGGGTCGGGCTTCTGAGGTTATGATTGTATCCTGGGGAGGGATTCCGTGGTGAGGATTGCATCCTGGGTGAGTGTTTCTGTGGTGAGGATTGTACCCGAAGGGAGAATTCTGTGGTGAGGAATGTACCCAAGGGAAGGGTTCTGTGGCGAGGACTGTACCGTTGGGGGAGGGTTTCTGTGGTGAGGACTGTACCGTTGGGGAGGGTTTCTGTGGTGAGGACTGTACCGTTGGGGAGGGTTTCTGTGGTGAGGACTGTACCGTTGGGGAGGGTTTCTGTGGTGAGGACTGTACCGTTGGGGAGGGTTTCTGTGGTGAGGACTGTACCGTTGGGGAGGGTTTCTGTGGTGAGGACTGTACCGTTGGGGAGGGTTTCTGTGGTGAGGATTGTAACCAATGAGAGGTTTCTGAGGTGAGAATTGTACCCTGGGGGAGGGTAGCTGTGGTGAGGATTGTACCGTTGGGGAGGGTTTCTGTGGTGAGGATTGTACCGTTGGGGAGGGTTTCTGTGGTGAGGAAGGTCTCCTGGAGGAGGAGGGTTTATGTTGAAAGGATTGTATAGTGGTAGGGGGTTTCTGTGGTGTGGATTTCACACTTGAGGAAGGTTTCTAATTGTACCCTAGGGGAGGGTTTCTGTGGTCATGATTGTATCCTGCGGGAGGGTTTCTGTGGTGAGGAATGTGTCCTGTGGGAGGGTGTCTGTGGTGAGGAGGGTTTCCTGTGGGAGGGTGTCTGTGGTGAGGATGGTCTCCTGTGAGAGGGTGTCTGTCTGGGTGAGGATGGTCTCCTGTGGGAGGGTGTCTGTGGTGAGGATGGTCTCCTGTGGGAGGGTGTCTGTGGTGAGGATGGTCTCCTGTGGGAGGGCGTCTGTGGTGAGGATGATCTCCTGTGGGAGGGTATCTGTGGTGAGATGGTCTCCTGTGGGAGGGTGTCTGTGGTGAGGATGGTCTCCTGTGAGAGGGTGACTGTAGTGAGGATGGTCTCCTGTGGGAGGGTGTCTGTGGTGAAGATGGTCTCCTGTACTCACCTAATTGTACTCACCTAATTGTGCTTGCGGGGGTTGAGCTTTGGCTCTTTGGTCCCGCCTCTCAACTGTCAATCAACAGGTGTACAGATTCCTGAGCCTACTGGGCTCTATCATATCTACACTTGAAACTGTGTATGGAGTCAGCCTCCACCACATCACTGCCTAATGCATTCCATTTATTAACTACTCTGACACTGAAAAATTCTTTCTAACGTCTCTGTGGCTCATCTGGGTACTAAGTTTCCACCTGTGTCCCCTTGTTCGTGTCCCACCCGTGGTGAAGAGTTTGTCTTTGTCCGCCCTGTCAATTCCCCTGAGAATTTTGTAGGTGGTTATGTCTCCCCTTACTCTTCTGTTTTCCAGGGATGTGAGGTTCAGCTCCTTTAGCCTTTCCTCGTAGCTCAATCCTCTCAGTTCCGGGACGAGCCTGGTGGCATACCGCTGAATCTTCTCTAACTTTGTCTTGTGTTTAACTAGGTATGGACTCCAGGCTGGAGCTGCATACTCCAGGATTGGTCTTACATAAGTGGTATACAGGGTTCTGAAAGATTCCTTACACAAATTTCTAAAGGCAGTTCTTATGTTGGCCAGTCTAGCATATGCCGCTGATGATATTCTTTTGATGTGGGCTTCTGGGGACAGGTTCGGTGTGATATCAACCCCCAGATCTTTCTCTCTATTTGACTTGCAGGATTTCCCCTCCCAAATGATACCTTGTGTTCAGCCTCCTGCTCCCTTCTCCTAATTTCATCACCTTACACTTTCCCGAGTTGAACTTTAGCAGCCATTTTCTAGACCATTCCTCCAGTTTATCCAGGTCATCCTGTAGTCTCTGTCTATCTTCATCGTCGTCTTGATTCTTCTCATAATTTTTGCATCATCAGCAAACATTGAGAGGAATGAGTCTATACCCTCCGGAAGATCGTTCACATATATTAGAAACAGGATGGGTCCAAGTACTGAGCCCTGTGGGACTCCGCTGGTGACATCTCGCCACTCTGATGTCTCCCCCTCACCGTTACTCGCTGTTTCCTGTTGCTTAAGTACTCCCTTATCCACTGGAGCACCTTCCCTTTTACTCCTGCCTGTGTGGTGTGTGCCGTGTGCGTGTGCGGTGGTGTGGTGTGTGTATTCACTTAGTTGTATTTTACGGGGGTTGAGCTTTGCTCTTCGGCCCGCCTCTCAACTGTCAATCAACTGTTTACTAACTACACTAACTACTTTTTTTTCACACCACACACACACACACACCCCAGGAGCAGGCCGTGACAGCTGACTAACTCCCAGGTACCTATTTACTGCTAGTAACAGGGGCAGTCAGGGTGAAAGAAACTTTGCCCATTGTTTCGCCGGGTGCGGGAATCGAACCGCGCCACAGAATTACAAGTCCTGCGCGCATCCACCAGGCTACCTGGCCCCTACCTGTGTGTGTGTGTGTGTGTGTGTGTGTGTGTGTGTGTGTGTGCGTGTGCGTGTGCGTGTGCGTGTGCGTGTGTGTGTGTGTGTGTGTGTGTGTGTGTGTGTTATTACCTAACCGAGTTTGCAGGATTCCTGACCACCTTTGTTTCTAGTTAGATATATCTTTTAAAATATGGGTATTACTGGCCTCTTCCATTCCCCTCTTTAGTTCGATCCAGTTGCTTGGTACATTTAATTGAAGTGTTTCCTCACATCCCTGTGGCTCCTCTGCGTGTGGCTTGCGTGCGTGTGTGCCTCTTACGTTACGACGCAGCCTAAACATCTTGCAGGTGATGAGTCACAATAAGATATGATGATCAAGCCACATATCAGAAAATGAGGAAACAATAAGGTTTCGGTCTGTCCTGGACCAATGCTAATGGCCCAGGATGAACCGAAACGTTATCATTTCTTTATTTCTGATGTGTGTTTGGTCCAACTAAAACCATCTTATTTCTATTTCTTCTAAGTGTTCCGAGTATTTTGCACGTTTGGATCATGTTCTCTCTTTTTCTTATCATTCAGTGCTATTAGGTTCATCTCCCGTAGATCCCTCAATTG
Source organism: Procambarus virginalis (assembly GCA_020271785.1). NCBI lineage: Eukaryota > Metazoa > Arthropoda > Malacostraca > Decapoda > Cambaridae > Procambarus > Procambarus virginalis. Next base: position 10,175 of record WNGS01113400.1, read on the forward strand.
TGGGATTAAACTTGTAGTACAACTCATAAGTACTGTAATACATGTTTTGTTCCCCTTACATACACTCCACCCGTGGTTTTTAGTGTGAAGAGCCACAGCGATGGGCAAAGTCCCCCATACATTACGTGGCCTGGGGGGAGAGAACAAATGTCAGCTATTTGTGAAAAAATATTCCGCGTGCGCCTCATGGATTGTATAAAAGGCACCAGAGGGAATATGGAGTTATAATTTGTTGCGCAAGAGGGCCGAGGACTGGAAATTCAGATAGTGCAATGTTCAATTCTGGGATTAGAGTAGACTAGTAGATTAGACTAGTCTATGTTGCTAAATGGTCAAGGCTTTTGGTGTCTGAGATGGTGTTGCGCTATCGGGGACACAATAAACTAGCATGGGTTGGAGGCAATAATAAGAATACTAAAGCAAGACAGGCTAATATGACTTTGTTGAAATGCAAGGCGCCTTGGACAGAGCACCAGTGTCTGAAGTTCCAAGGCTTATGTACTTTCTAAGGCTCAGTATTTTCATTCTGCTTGATACCTGGTTGATGGGGTTCTGGGAGTTGTTCTACTCCCCAAGCCCGGCCCGAGGCCAGGCTCGACTTGTGAGAGTTTGGTCCACCAGGCTGTTGCTTGGAGCGGCCCGCAGGGCCACATACCCACCACAGCCCGGCTGATCCGGAACTTCTCTTAGAAAACAGTCCAGTTTTCTCTTGAAGATGTCCACGGTTGTTCCGGCAATATTTCTTATAGTCGCTGGGAGGACGTTGAACAACCGCGGACCTCTGATGTTTATACAGTGCTCTCTGATTGTGTCTATGGCACCTCTGCTCTTCACTGATTCAATCTTGCATTTTCTTCTACCTTTGCACACTAATCATCTCAATTGCAAAACTTGCCCTTGTAAAACCAATACGAAGGTTTCTATTCTATTGGTTTCCCAATCTTATCAGGAATCAGGTATCTTTGGGGAACCAATAGACTCACGGGTGTCTGAAAGCGACCTTATTCTGATGGCTGTCTTAATAATTACCAACTTAGTGTATGCCACTGCATGATTCTATTTTATGTTTATCTTTATGCTCCTGTCATGTTTATCCTTAGGTCCTGTGTATTTTTCATCCGAACTCATTTCTCCTGCTGCCATTCGTATTGCCTTGCATTTTCTGAGCTTGAAATCTAGGAGCCACTTGTCAAACCAGCTATACATTTACTCCATATCTTCCTGGGGCATCCTACAGTTTTCCTCATCAGTTGTTGGATGAGGGAGAACTGTACAACACCTGTACTCAGTTGTTAGAGTACAGGTGTTGCTATAGTTGTGGGAGGTAATCCTGCTGTACAGATGTTGATTTAGTGGTTCTTCAGAATTTATGATGCCGATTTCTTGCTGTTGAAGATGGTGTTACTGATGTGTTTGTCAGAATTTGGTACTGACGTGCTGGTGTGATGTATCTGGTACACTCTTTCATTATTGTATTGTTCCCAGTGATAGTGCTAGTATGTTGTTGTGTTGGTACTCACCTAGTTATGCTCACCTAGTTGTATGTTATGCTCACCCAATTGTATGTTATGCACCTAGTTATGCTCACCTAGGGGTTGAGCTTCGGCTCTTTGTGTATCCTGTCAAGTGTTGGTAGAGAGCCCGTGAGGCAATGTTGGAACACTGGCAGTTCTGGAGTGTTGTTCTGCTAATGATATAAATGTGGAATTTTTATGGTGCTGTCATAACGGGCGTGTTAGCGGATGTCTCTGTTGTGGCGTATCTTCTGTGTGATAGCTCATCTCGTTCTCGCCATCGTCCCCTACGTCAAGAAACTGTCGTACTAAAGTGCCTTATCCTAACCTACCAGAGGACCCACGAACGGAAAGCGGAACATTATGTCAATTTCGCGAGGCTCTACCATGTTCTAGTAGGACCGTTTTTGGCCTTAGGTAAAGTATACGTCAAAATGCGAGGTGCTATTAGGAGGACGGGTTGGGCAGGTTGGTTAATGGTTCTGGTGTGCCGTAACAGTGTGGCTGCAGAGGTACAGTTTAGTGGTGTCAGGATGGACGGGAGCCGAGCGGACAGCACGCTGGGCTTGTGATCTTGTGGTCCTGGGTTCGATCCCAGGCGCCGGCGAGAAACAATGGGCTCGTTTTTTTATATGCTTGTTAGTCAGCTTGTTGTGGGGTTGCCTTCTGGATGGGGTCAGTAATTCGACCTGGGGGGAGGGGGATTGGACCTCGATAAAAGCCCAACATTTATAAATACAGTCTGGCTGCCTGTCCCCAAGAGAGGATGTTAAGATCTTTTCTGTCATGTTAGGGACTCTAATCATACTATTCACTGGTCTTTTTCTAAAATAATCTTTCCTACCTCTACTCTACATAGACGCCGTCTTGTAGAATCTTCTCTGATACACAACCTACCCAACAGGAACCTGAGTCCTGGCTTTGTTGCTGTTGACTCTTCCCTTTCACAGGTACATACTTAAATGCTCCAACCTTCTTAACTAACGTGGCCTGACTTAAACTTACCCTCTTTTCTTTTTCTTACCCTCCTCTTATCCTTACCTTATCTCATTCTTCTTTTCATCCCATTCATCCTATTCTTACCTTTCACCATACTCTAACCTGCTCCTCACCTCACTCTTTCCTTATTTACTGGCACGTTTTTTCCTCTCTCCCCACGGGAGACATCTCCTGTCCACGAGGCTCACCATAGCCCGTGCTTCTTGCCCCCGCTCCTGTGCCAGGTAAGTTACGGGCTCACCATAGCCCGTGCTTCTGCCCCGCTCCTGTGCCAGGTAAGTTAGGGGCCTCACCATTAGCCGTGCTTCTTGCCCCGCTCCTGTGCCAGGTAAAGTTACGGGCTCACCATAGCCCGTGCTTTTGCCCCCGCTCCTGTGCCAGGTAAGTTACGGGCTCACCATAGCCCGTGCTACTTGGAACTTGTTCCGAGTAGCTGAATCTATAACAACAACAACATCCTCTCTCTGCTCACACACGACTTGATGATGGTCGAGGAACGGACCGAACGTCATCGCTTCTTCATCTTCTGAAGTGTGGTCTGGTCTTCAGAGAAGTCTTTCCTATTGTTCCTAAGAGAGTATTTTCTTGTCAGTTGTTTTAAGTTAGTTCTGCCAGATTCTGATGGTTGCTTCTATAACCTGTTGCACCGCTGACAGCTGAGTGGGGACAGGAGACGGGCCTGCCAGCTGAGTGGATAGCGCTTCGGATTCCTAGTCCTGGGGTTCCGGGTTCGATCCCCGGTGGAGACGGAAACAAATGGGTAGAGTTTCTTTCACTCTGATGCGCCTGATCACCTAGCAGTAAATAGGTACCTGGGAGTTAGACAGCTGCTACGGGCTGCTTCCTGGGGGGTGTGTAACAAAAAGGAGGCCTGGTCGAGAACCGGGCCGCGGGGACGTGAAGCCCCGAAATCATCTCGAAGATAACCTCAAGATAACCCCATACCAGTAGTTATTCTCAGCTCTGTTCACGTTCCTAACCTGTGGACTAGACGATTGCAGTCGTTTTTTTCTTCTTGGATTAGGCAGTTCCACTTTGATCCCAGCAGGTTCCCAGCCCGAGGTCGTCAGGTGACCTGGCTTGTCAGCTGGTGTACGCGCTCCTGAGTTTGTTATGAAAGGCGTCTGACCTCCACCACCTCACTTCGTAGTGCATTGCATCTGTTCACTTCCTCCACCACTATAGTGGGTACAACGTCTCTTGTGCGGTCGTAGAGGTAGGAGTGCTCATGGGCTCGGTACTTCATTGTTTGTAAATAGGGTACACGTGAATTGTTTCAAGCGTGAATTGTTTCAAGCGTGAATTGTTTCAAGCGTGAATTGTTTCAAGCGTGAATTGTTTCAAGCAATTGTTTTGTTTATCCTTATGTTCCTTAGCATGTTAGAGGGGGAGTGTGGCGGCCTTGGTGCCTTCCCTCTCACGCCCTCGTCAACATACACCTAATCCTGCCTATCATTATCACTCCAACACAATGTTTATAATGTTTGTTCCTTATTTCCTGCCATCACTTGCCCACACCCTGGTGCGAACGCCTGTGCTTCTACTTACAGACATACATAGACATACTGGACATACAGGCAGGATCATACATGGAGACACAGACAGATACACGGACATATTGTTAGACAGGTTGCCATACAGTTGACGACCCAGGGTCACTCCGCCACCCTTACTGCTTGGCAACACAGGCTATCGAAATCAATACTGTCCCAGCCACGTGCACACAAACACACACACACACACACCTGGCTTACGTGAATACCCCTGTCAAACGTAGTCACCTGTCTCGCGTACACACGCCAGTCCCACGTGAACAATCCAGTCATACGCACGTACACTTGTCACCTGTACACACACGTGCCACGTGTACACGCACCTGTACATATATACGTGTCTCATGTGCACATGCATGTACCATTTCCACCTGCCGTTCCCATGTGCGTGCAAATGGAAAAGAAAAACGAATATTTATTCAATTCAAGTTCAAGTATGTTTATTGAGACAAGAAAAAAATGCATCTCAAAGGGATAGAGTAGCTAAGGCTATTTCTACCCCCCAACACGAATACTTAACGTGTTCTCCGAAGCATTTATAAGCGCCCAAGGGAGTGTGTTCATGGACACAGCCTCGCTCCTGTGCCAGGTAAGTCCACTACGGGCTCACCATAGCCCGTGCTACTTGGAACTTTTGTTCTGAGTAGCAGAATCTAAAACAACATGTGTTCATGGGGAGATTACTGGGGCGTCCCAGTGTCTACCTACCTATCCTGCGTTGGTTCCGGGGATCAACGCCCCTGCGGCCCAATCTCTGGCCAGGCCTCCTGGTTGGAGGTGTCGTGAAGCAGGTTGTCGGACGCAGCTGCTCGCAGCCTGACGTATGAAGCACAGCCTGGTTGAATAGGAATCCTTTGGAGGTGATTATGAAGTTTTCTCTTGAACACCGTGAGAGGTCGGTCAGTTATGCCCCTTATGTGTAGAGGGGATGTGTTGAAGAGTCTTGGGCCCTTGATGTAAGAGGTTATTTTGCACATCCTGCTATGCCTCCTGGCCTCATGTGGCATTATATCCGCGTGTAGATTTGGAACCAATCCTGCTATTTTCCAAGTGTAAATTACTGTGTACCTCCCATGCGATCTAGAGAATATAGGTTTAAATTTGTTAAGCGATCCCAATAATTTTTATGTTTTATTAAGTGGATTCGGGCATTAAAAGACCTTTGCATGTTCTCCAGATCAGCAGTTTCTCCAGCTTTGTAGTATCACCATTGGTATGGCATCTCTTGTTTGCAAGGGCCTGACGGCTGAGGGGATAGCACTCGGAGTTCGTAGTTCTAAGGGTCCGGGTTCGATCCTCGACAAAGGCGGAAACAAATGGGCAGAGTTTCTTTCATCCTGATGCCTTGTTCACCTAGATAGGTACCTGAGAGTTAGACAGCTACTACGGGCTGCTTCCTGGGGATGTGTACATGAAAATTAGGATTAAGGGCTTGCCTGAAACGCTATGCGTGCTAGTGGCTGTACAAGAATGTAAGAACTCTATATATATATATATATATATATATATATATATATATATATATATATATATATATATATATATATATATATATATATATATATATATATATATATATATAATGAAGGCGCTTGTCAATTTTCTTGTTGTTGTGAAAGCTGTTTTACTGTGTTCTTTAAATGAAAGAAAAGTCTTCCGACATGGTTACTCCCAAATGTTTCATATATATATTTTTTCAATAGTGTGATTTGAGTGCGTTTTACATATGGCTTTCATTTTTATATTTTCGTTTTTTTTCCGTAGCCCAGTAGCTAGAACTCATTCTCATTAAACATGTTATTTTGTGTGGCCGATCGAAAGACCTGATTAACATGAGGTTGGAGGTTTGACGTGTCCTCTACAATGTCTACTCTCATGAAAATCCTAGTGTCATCTGCAAAGGATGATACAGTGCTATAATTGTTATCTTGGTCTGTGTCTGACATGTGGACGAGAAAAATTACTGGAACAAGCACCCTGGGGACTGAGTTATTGACGGTGGGGTGATCCGGATTTTACTATGGTGAGTATTACACTGGATTCTGTTCATTTGGAAGTTCAAGATCCATCTCCCCTAATTTGCCAGTAATTCCTTGCCAGCGCGTTTTGTGCGCAATAACACCAAGGTCATATTTTTCGAAAGCTTTTTGAAATTTGTGTATATTTACATCAGCGTTTTGCTCGTCTTCCATGGCATCTAAGGCCACCTTGAGGTTACCTTGAGGTGTTTTCGGGGCTTAGCGTCCCCGCGGCCCGGTTGTCGACCAGGCCTCCTCGTTGCTGGACTGGTCAACCTGGCTGTTGAACGCGGCTGCTCGCAGCCTGACGTATGAATCACAGCCTGGTTGATGGGAGCCGGTCGGCCGAGCGGACAGCTCGCTGGAGTTGTGATCCTGTGGTCCCGGGTTCGATCCCAGGCGCCGGCGAGAAACAATGGGCAGAGTTTCTTTCACCCTATGCCCTGTTACCTAGCAGTAAAATAGGTACCTGGGTGTTAGTCAGCTGTCACGGGCTGCTTCCTGGGGGTGGAGGCCTGGTCGAGGACCGGGCCGCGGGGACACTAAAAAGCCCCGAAATCCTCTCAAGATAACCTCAAGATAACCTCAAGATCAGGTATCCTTTGAAGGTGCTTATCAAGTTCTCTCTTGAACACTGTGAGGGGGTCAGCCAGTTATGCCCCTTATGTGTAGTGGAAGTGAGTTGAACAGTCTCGGGCCTCTGATGTTGACAAGAGTTCTCTCTCAGAGTACCTGTTGCACCTTTACTTTTCAACGGGAGTATTCTGCACATCCTGCCATGCCTTCTGGTCTCAGGTGATGTTATTTCTGTGTGCAGGTTTGGGACCAGCCCTTCTACAATTTTCCACGTGTAAATTATTATGTATCTCTCGCGCCTGCGCTCAGGAGAATACAAATTTAGGCATTTTAGTCGGTCCCAATAGTTTAGATGTTTTACTGAGTGGATTCTAGCAGTAAAGGATCTCTGCACGCTCTCCAGGTCAGCAATTTCTCCAGCTTTGAAAGGGGCTGTCATTGTGCAGCAGTACTCCACTCTAGAGAGCACTAGCGTCTTGAAGAGTATCATCATTGGTGTAGGCCATGTCATAGTGGTCCAGCAACTGTGACAGGCAAGAGCACTCTGTTCTGAACCTGTATTGTCCAGGGTTATGTAGACGCGGTGATTCCATGTGTTTTGTGATCTTGCGTTTTAGCACTCTCAAAGATTTTTATGATGTGATGTTATAGCTATTGGTCTTTAATTTTTTGCATATGCTTTAAATATTTAGCTTTTGTGAAGTGGCACGATTTCCGTTGTTTTATTTCGGGGGATAACAAAGACACATCGAACACTTTATGTAAGGCATACGTAAATCTGTGTATCTATGTATTTACGTATGTAGGTTAGCTTAGCATTTTAAAAGTACCGACTCACCTTCTGTGGTTGATTACTCAATAAACCCTTGAAATATATGTTTAACACATCTCTAACCCTGTCCATGGAGGACAGAAGAAAATGTATATATTCTGGTTAGCATTGTAAATGTGTGGCCACGTCTGTGGTAGAAAATAATAATAATAAAAAAACAGTATTTAGGTTCCGTCTCTAAAAGTGTTTAGGGCCTGTGATAGTGTTTTTTTGCAGTACTTGATGAGTCTTAGAATTCCAGGAGTCCGGGCGATGTGCACAGTGCATGGGCAAGCTGTCTGTGGCTACTTTAAAGTCTAGTGACCTTTGCTGTTGTGTCTACCTACGTTGTTGTTATAGATTCAGCTACTGGGAACTAAATGTTCCAAGTAGCACGGGTTATGGTGAGCCCGTAGTGGACTTACCTAGCACAGGAGGGGGGCTGTAACTTGTCTATCTACGCTTAGTGTGACCGATCTAATCCTAGTGGAGGGACATTAATTCCCAGAAACAACAGATAGATGGATCTTTATGAAAGATTTATTTATAATCATTAGTAGCTGGCCTATCTTGCTTCGTGTTTCCAGGCATAGGGCGCATATGGACTCTCAGAACCCACTCTACTCCATGTATACTGTGAAACTCTCGCCATTGCTTTCTTTTAATCTTGATGATTATATGGAAATTGTAAAATTTTGAAAGACAAATATGAATCCATGTTTAGCACTTCGTTAGACACAATCAAAGTAGAAGACCCTGAAAGTTTTTTTTCTCACAAACTCGGACCACAGATCTTTTTTGCAGTGAAAAATTATAACTTTCAGCATCGTTAATTAAGGTAATATATGTTAGCGCATTTGTCGTTTCCTAGGTTTACAATCCTATATTTGTCAGAGTTAATCTTCATTATTAGGCATAGTCAGACAAATAGTTACTGGACTTCAACCCAGATAAGTGCAAGGTCAAGAGAATGATATCGAGAGCAATGTTAGAGTACCAATACATAATACTAGAAAGGTATCTGGGAGTAATTATTATCGTAAGGGATCTAGGAGTAATTATCGTAAAAAGGAACGGGAAAACTGTAATACAGAGATCCTGTGCATCCTGAGACAGGATCAGACAGCTCTCAAAAGACGAGGTCTGATAAAGATCTTTTGTGCCCTCTGTAATGTTTTTGCGATACCGCTCACAGGATGAGTATGGGGTGCACAATAAACTAGCCGCCTCCGGCGGCAACAATCAAATGATCCTATCCCGAGCAGTATACGTTAGTCAAATTACATCAGCATATGCTAGTTGCAATTATTTCCAACGTTCTTACCCATCATATAGCTGTTGCCTTGTGCCCGCACATACAAAATAGAAAAGCAAAGAAGACAATTAGAAGACAATACAAGGGGAGGGGAAGATACACACACACAAGTAAAGGGATACCAGACAACGGACAGGGAAACGTTTCTGAAGCCATACATAAGCGTAACCAGAGGACATAACAGTAAACTGCAGAACAAGAGGTACAGAAAGGATACCATGATGCGTTTGGTTTCCGGTTCAGTTGTGGGAAGCTGCCATAAGCTCCAAGAGGACGCTGTGTGCGCTAAAGCCAGTTAAAACTGTTATACAATAATAACAAACAGAGAAGACGGACACTACAAGCAGAGTTCTACTTATAACCACATGCTGGCCCTCCTTCCCGCTCCGCAAGTCAGAAAATTCTATATTTTATCGCGATGAAAATTATCCCGAATCAATAGAAGTAGCAAAGGCGGCTTGTGTTGACAACCAGTACTCCCTCTCCTGGTGGTTGCTGGGGACGCGAGGAGGCACCCATATTCACCGCACTCACCCGCCTTTAAATGATTTACCTGTGCTGGGTTCTCAACCTCATATCTATCTATCTATCTATCTATCTATCTATCTATCTATCTATCTAGCTCTCTCTCTCTCTCTCTCTCTCTCTCTCTCTCTCTCTCTCTCTCTCTCTCTCTCGCTCGCTCCCTATCTCTCTCTCTTCCCCCCTTCCCCTACAGCTCACTAGATTGCCATAAATCGTATGCTTCCTCATCTACTGCGTCTGTCTCTGGTGGCGCATGACCACCTGTTTCTGTTTTGTAACATAGTCACCTCCCTCTATTGTGATAAGTCACCATAGCTCGTGCTACTTGGAACATTTCGTTCCAGGTAGCGAATCTTTAACAACAACAATCTCACTTGTTCTGCGGCCCAGTTATCCTATACCACTAGCCGTGTGCTTTGCTGGCTAATTATCAGGTCCGTTCTCCCGAGCGTTCCTAACATCAATAAATTGTTGCACTAAATTGCAGGAGCCTAACCTACCCAGGGACCCGCGAACTGAAAACGGGACATAACTTCAAATTCGCGACCCGTCATAATTTTTAGTACATCTGTCTTTGGCCGTGGGGATTGTGGTAATGGTGTAACAGTAGAACTGTTGATGTAGAAAACCATAGAGCTAACATTAAGTGTTGTAGTTCACTAGAAGGGAGGATGCGCCCTTTGTAAAAATATGGAATTAGTTGACCGGAAAGTTTAGGGTCATCCCCCACCCGAGGTTATCTTGAGGTTATCTTCAAATGATTTCGGGGCTTTAGTGTCCCCGCGGCCCGGTCCTCGACCAGGCCTCCACCCCCCAGGAAGCAGCCCGTGACAGCTGACTAACACCCAGGTACCTATTTTACTGCTAGGTAACAGGGACACAGGGTGAAAGAAACTCTGCCCATTGTTTCTCGCTGGCGCCTGGGATCGAACCCAGGACCACAGGATCACAAGTCTAGTGTGCTGTCCGCTCGGCCGACCGGCTCCCGAGGGGACTGAGATTTCAGCATGGCTGAACAACTGGCCTGGCTGTGGTATTTAAGGTAACTGATCTGTCAGATTTAAGTGCAGTTGTAGACTCCATATTATTTTTGTAGTCATTGCCTCTAGTTTAGGAAGAATTTCAGTTAGACTATATTAAGTTTACGAAGTGTTCAAATAGGGCGTGTTTTTTTTATTTTCATTGATAATCTTTGTTTAATAAAACTTGTTTAGAATTTATGGTGTTTAGTGGAATTTTCCCTTAACAGTTATTTTACATTCTGGTGTTGGGCTCAAGCTCCCCTGCTTGGGTCTAGCACCCTCTGCAAGCCTGCTAGCAGTTATTTAATACCTCACATAATCCCTTTATACTTTGATTTAATTCCACACTTAACGTAAATCTTATCCCTCCTTTTCGAATAACTGGGGATCCATTGTCAGGGTTTATGCCTAATTGACGGTATCCTGCTTCACCGTCAATTGGGGTGAATTACTCAGTGGGTAGATGTAGTAGGTGGTGACGGCTAAGTCAGAGTTTGCAGTGTAGCATCGAAAGGTACAGTATCCTCGATAGATAGAGAGATACTGATATCTAAACGATCAAACGTTTTAGATATCGAGGACTCTAGGAGTTGAACTGAAGATTACACAGCAGAACTCTAGTCTGTAAGATTACTTAATAACGACCAGCATTTAACCAGTGAGGTAAAAGGCTGGCTCCCAATTACAATGACGCTGGTGGTGGCAGTGGAGGGCGTGGAATGAGGGTGGAGGGTGGTGGCTTGGTATTTACAAGCCACCACCTCGTCTGACAACGTGTCTCCAACTCTTTGTTTATTTTCGCTGGCCAGTGTTGGTGTGGCTGGCGTGGGAGCCAAGTGACCCGCCGGCTCTCTCCCTCACCGTGTTCCAACGCCCAACTTTATAAATATGGCGAAATAAACAATAGCTAATCATAGTGACGAAATTCAGGCGTCTATCATTAATTTTTAGAATCCAATGCTTAGCGTAGGTTAGATAGCTTATTTAGGTGATTTATTATGCACCCTCATATACATTCTGTGAGTGGTAGTGGACTCCATACCCAGCCTGTGAGTGGTTGTGGACCCCCCATACCCATTCTGTAAGTGGTAGTGGACTCCATACCCAACCCAGGTACGGGGCCCCCTACCACTCAAAGGATGGGTGTGGAATCCGCTACCACTCACAGAATGGGTATGGGATCTACTACTACTACTCAGAATGTATATGGGGTTCACTACGTACTACATATTTATTCACACCACGTACAGGC
>WNGS01113403.1:0-11195 GCA_020271785.1 Procambarus virginalis
GAGTATTGGTGTTGCCCTGCGCCTTGCCGCCCCTATCTCCACCGAGCACCGGTGTATTTGCGGCCATGTACGGGCAGACCAATACGGCAGCCATGGTGTCATCTGTCGTAAAACACAGGGAAAGATTGCCAGACACGAAGCAGTCAATAACATCATCAAGAGAAGTTTGGCTACAGCTGGGTGTCCAGCACAAAGGGAAACCCAGTTGTGCAGATCTGACAACAGCCAAAAACGCCCAGATGGAGTCACCTGCAGCCGTGGAGGGAAGGTAAGCAGGTCGTGTGGGACTACACGTGTGCATCTACATTGGCTGATACCTATCTACCTAACAGCACAGCTGAGGGAGGCGGGTCGGCCACCTTCAGCGAGACCCAGAAAACTAACAAGTACAGGGATCTAGAACGTTGTTACAGGTTCGTGCCGATAGGCTCTGAGACTCTGGGCGCCTGGGGTAAATGTGCGCTTAAGTTCCTGAAGGAAGTGGGCGAGGAACTCATTGGGAAGACTAGAGACCCAAGAGCGGCCAGTTTCATGTTCCAGCGCCTGAGTGGCACTGTTCAGAGGGAAATGCGTGCTGTATCTTGGGTATGCACCCGACCCCTGAAGAGCTGGACGAGGTCGTCGAACACTGATTGGTATATTGTTATATAAGTGTGTGTACATACCTTATATGTATGGTCTTATAAAAACTCATAAGCCATATAATCCGGCAAGGCCGATTATTAGTTCAGTTGGTTTGGCGGCTTATAAACTCTCTAAGTGGTTAGTCAAAGTTTTGTCCCCTATAGTTCGTACTATTTCCAACTCACACTTGACAAACAAAGTGGACTTAGTTAATAAGCTATCCACACTGAATTTAAATGTTGATTTTAAACTAATAAGTTTCGATGTGACCTCTTTATTCATTAACCCTTTAACTGCGCAACGCGCCTCCAGGCTCGCGTCTGGTTTGCGCAACGCGCCTCCAGGTATTTTTATTTTTCACGTTCCATTCAAAACTGGCGCGCGGTGACGTGGGTATGGTATGGGTGGGTGGGGGCCCCAGTGATCGTCCGCCATCTTCAAAAAAATCCCAGCATGCCCTGCGGCCGTGGGGAGCCTCAGTTTCACAGCAGCAACCATGTCTGACGCATCCTCTACGAGCTCCCGCTCCACGGTGACCCGCGGTCATGGAAAACGACTCTCTGAGGAGGAAATACGCGACATTTTGTATGATGACGGTGCTCTGGATGATGACCTAGACTATGATCCTGAGAAAGACCTTACTCAGATATCTGATACGAGTGAGGAGGAGACGGAATTTGAAGATGCGGCGAGTGTGTATGGTACACGTGCCTCGCCCGGCCTGCCTCGCCGCCCTGGGTCAACACCGTTATCATCACCACCACCATGTATGTCCCCAGACGCTAGTAGTTTATTCAGTGATAGTACATGTGACGAATCATTCTCGGGCTTCAGTGACATTGGCTCTGATACGAGTAGTGTAGACGACCCGAGTACGAGCAGCGGTGGTGTTACCAGGCGGGGTTTTGCTGCCTCAGCAACACGCCGCGGCAGGCGGCGGCGTGCCTCACAGCATGTGGACAACAATGACAGTGGCCCCTCAACATCATTTATTCGTGGTAGGCCTACAGTACGTAAATCTGCCTCAGCGTCTAGCATACCCTCACGCAGCTCCAGCAGAAGCAGCAGACCACGTAGCCGTAGTTATGGTGCTCGTGGTGGTGTTGGCCGTGGTGTTGGCGCCAACACCAAACCCCCTGGTGTACTTGTGTGGGAGGATTGCACCACATTTGTCCCTCAAATACCAACATTTGATGATAGCGATTTTGGTGTTACACCATTATTCCCATATACTGGTGATGATATGGCAGACATGGAATATTTTCAGGCATATTTTGACAATGTATTCATGACGCATCTTGTGACTGAGACAAACAGGTTCGCTCACAGCCTCATAGACGACGGCATTTTACCTGCCTCACGCCTCACGCGATGGAAGGACACGACAATCGACGAAATGTACGTGTTTCTGGCACTCACCATGATGATGAAGCACTCTGAGAAATCTGTCATCCAGGAATATTGGAGCAAAGACAGCCTTGTTCCAACGCCCGTGTTCAACCGGTACATGTCGCGTGATAGGTATCTCTTGATTCTCAGGTGCCTGCATTTCGAGAATAATGCAAATGAGGACAGACAAGACAGACTGTGGAAAGTACGGAAGATGTTCAGTGACATGAGAGGGAAGTTCAGGGATTATTTTGTACCTGGACAGAATGTGGTTATTGACGAGTCGCTTGTACTGTTCAAGGGGCGACTGGCATTCAAGCAGTACATCCCATCAAAGCGGCACCGATTTGGACTGAAGTTTTTTGTGCTGTGCGACTGTGAGACTGGTATCGTCTTGGACATGATATTATATTCTGGTACAGACGTCGACATACCAGCTCAAGATCAACACGGGTTCTCAGGCAGTGTCGTGAAAACCCTGATGGAACCGTTGCTGAACAAGGGGCATGTACTGTTCACCGACAACTATTACACCAGCCCCTTGCTGACCAGATACCTCCTTGCCCACAACACCGGTGTATGTGGCACTGTGAAGGGCCACAGGAAGGAAATGCCAGTGTTCGGTATAGCTATAGCCGTGGGTGAGTGCCAGCTGCGCAAGTGTGACAAAACGCTGTCAGTGCGGTGGAAGGACAGACGCGAGGTGAATATGCTGACTACGATTCACACCGGTGCCATGTTGGACAGTGGGAAAGTCCACTTTCAGACACGCAACACCGTGTATAAGCCAGACTGTGTCATAGACTATAACGTGAACATGCGCCTCGTCGATAAGTGTGACATGATGCTTGGTGGAGTGGAGTGTGTGCGCAAGTCTGTGAAGTGGACGAAAAAGTTCTTCTTCCACCTCATGGATGTTGTAGTGCTCAACTGCTACAATATGTACCTAGTAAAATCAGGCAGGAGACCGTCTATACGTACATTCAGTGCTGGTGTTGTGTCACAGCTGCTAGTAAAGTATGGCAAGGAGGGTTCTGTTGTACCGCGCGGAGTGCAAGCAACAATGCCACATGCAGCTCCAGACAGATTGACGGGTAATGAAAACTTCAGAGTACATATGCTCGAGTATATGCCAGGCACAGCATCACGGGAGAAGGGTAAACGTGCTTGTATAGTATGCAGGAACACTACCCGCAGAGAACAAAAACGAAGATGCATCAGCACCTGGTGCGTGGAGTGCAAGGTGCCACTCTGCCCCGTTGGCTGTTTCGCAGCATATCACACACTCGCGGAGTACTGAGTGTGTTTATGATGTGTGTATATAGTGTGTGATACTGTACAGTGTGTATATAAAGTGTAAATATAAATATATTAGGCATGATACATTGGAAATTGTGCAGGATAAGTGACGTTGTTTGCGATGCACGTAACACAGTGTCTACGGACAGTACGGATGTTGTACTGCGATAATAGAGTGTACGTGTTCATTATACATTGGATTGCCATGTAAAAACAATGAAAATGTATTTAGAAAGGTGCGCAAAAAATGACCGAAAATATATTCGCGGCAACTCGCGCGCCCCGACCCGCCCCACCCGCCCCGGGAGCTTACAGCACGGGCGCACGGGGAATCATGACGTCACGCCCCAACTTACGGACCCCATAGCAGCCAAAGTAAGTACAATTACGACTTTTTTTTTACATACCCATACTGAGGGAAGGGTTTTTGACACTTTAAAAAGAAAAAAGAATTTTTTCCAGAGAATTTATTTCCTGCGCACCACGGGGGTGTCATATTTGGAGGCAACGCAGTTAAAGGGCTAAAGTACCTGTTGATGATCTGTTAGAATTTCTACGTGAGGAACTGCCCAAATATAATTTGAGCTTGCAGACCAACAAAGTATTGGAACTTATGAAATTGTGTATAAAAGACAATTATTTTAGTTTTAATGGAAAATTTTCAAACAAACATTTGAAATGTCGATGAGCAATCCTCTTTCCCCAGTTTTGAGCAATTTGTATATGGAATTCTTCGAAACAAAAATCTTATCCAGTATTATCCCTGCTAATGTTGTTTGGTTTAGGTATGTTATCTTGGTTATCTTGAGATGATTTCGGGGCTTTAGTGTCCCCGCGGCCCGGTCCTCGACCAGGCCTCCACCCCCAGGAAGCAGCCCGTGACAGCTGACTAACACCCAGGTACCTATTTTACTGCTAGGTAACAGGGGCATAGGGTGAAAGAAACTCTGCCCATTGTTTCTCGCCGCCTGGGATCGAACCCAGGACCACAGGATCACAAGTCTAGCGTGCTGTCCGCTCGGCCGACCGGCTCCCATGTTGATGATATTTTGCGCTTATGGCCGTGTGACCAAGACCAGAGTTTTTCTTAATGAACTTAATTCTTTGGAACCTTCAATAAAATTCACTTGTGAGAATGAGGAGAATGGTACTCTTCTGTTTTTGGACATTATAATTCACAGAGTAGCTAGAAAGTTCAAATTTAATGTGTATAGGAAACCTACCAACGTGGGGTCGTATGTTCATTTTTATTCCAATCATCATAGTAAAGTTAAACAGGCAGTATTTTCAGGAATGTTTCTACGAGCTTTGAGGGTATGCAGCCCTGAGTTTTTTGATGAAGAGATTGCTAAAATATATGAAATTGGGAAAAGTTTACAATATCCTAAGAGGATTTTGGATTGCTCGTTTGAACAAGCCAAGTGTACGTTTTATAATCACGGCCACAAGGCGAAACCAGAAATTATTAACTCATTGGTGGTACCTTATGCGAGTGGACTTGAAAAACTGTCTCCGATTTTAAGAAACTTAATAAAATTTGGTGTTCACTGTACGGTCAAATCCAATTTAATAAAAAATTCCCCTGATACAGCAGGTTGTGTGTATTCGATTCCCTGCAATGATTGTGATTTTGTGTATCTTGGACAAACAGGAAAGTCCTTACAATTGCGGTTGTCACAACATGCTTATAGTATTAGAACTGCCCAAATGTCTAATGCATTGTATCTGCACACGACTTTATGCGATCACAATATAAACTGGAATGGGGCGAAAAGCATTACCAATTGTGGTGGTTTTGTGGAACGGAATTTGATTGAGTCTGCTCTAATCAGTCAGTGTCCAAATCTTCTTAATGTTAGTACTGGTATGTACAAACCCAATCCATTTTTAAGTTTTAATATTGCACAACAGTTTAAGAAAAAACTCTGATAGAGAAGCTTACAATGTCTCATTACAATTTTGTGTGGTAGTGGGGTGAGGTTGTTTGGCAGTGTGGTGAGGTGTGTGGTAGTGTGGAGGTGTGTGTTGAAGTGCGGTGGGGTTGTGTGGCAGTGTGGAGGGGTGTGTGGTAGTGTGGAGGTGTGTGTTGAAGTGCAGTGGGGTTGTGTGGTAGTGTGGTGGGTGTGTGGTAGTGTGGTGGGGGTGTGTGGTAGTGTGGTGGGGTTGTGTATTATTGTAGTGGGTGTGTGGTAGTGTGGTGGAATGTGTGTAGTGTGGTGGGATGTGTGGTAGTGTTTGTGGGTTGTTGTAGTGGTGGGGTGTTTTTAGTGTGGTGGGGTTGATTGATAATGTGGTGGGTGTGTGTAATGTGGTAGGTGTATGGTAGTGTGGTGGGGTTGAGTGATAGTGTTCTGGGGTGTTGTTAATGTTGTGGGGGTGTGGTAGTGTGGTGGGATGTGTGGTAGTGTGTGGGTTGTGTGTTGTGTGGTGGGGTTGTGTAGGTGGTGGGGTGTGTGTAGTGGGTGGTGTCTGTGTAGTGTGGTGGGTTGTGTGGTAGTGTGGTGGGTTGTGTGGTAGTACTCACCTAGTTGTACTCACCTAGTTGTGTTTGCGGGGTTGAGCTCTGGCTCTTGGTCCCCCTCTCAACCGTCAATCAACAGGTGTACAGGTTCCTGAGCCTATTGGGCTCTATCATATCTACACCTGAAACTGTGTATGGAGTCAGCCTCCACCACATTACTTCCTAATGCATTCCATTTTTCAACCACTCTGACACTAAAAAAGTTCTTTCTAATATCTCTGTGGCTCATTTGGGCACTCAGTTTCTACCAGTGTCCCCTAGTGCGTGTGCCCCTTGTGTTAAATAGCCTGTCTTTTTCAACCCTGTGATTCCCTTGAGAATCTTGAATGTGGTGATCATGTCCCCCCTAACTCTTCTGTCTTCCAACGAAGTGAGGTTTAATTCCTGTAGTCTCTCCTCGTAGCACATACTTCTCAGCTCGGAACTGGGGGGGGGGGTAGTTTGGTAGGGTTTTGTAGTATTGTTGTGGAGGTCTGGTAGTGTGGTGGGGTGTGTGGTAGTGTGGTGGGGTTGTGTAGTATTGTGGTGCGGTGTGTGGTAGTGTGGTGAGATATGTGGTAGTTTGGTGGGGGGGGGGTGTTAGTGAGGTGGGGTGTGGAGTAGTGTGGAGGGGTTGTGTGGTAGTTAGGTAGGGTGTGTGGTAGTGTGGTGGGGTTGTGTGGAAGTGTAGTGGAGTGTGTAGTATTGTGGTGGGGATGTGTGGTAGTGTGGTGGGGGAGTGTGTAGTGTAGTGAGGTGTGTGGTAGTGTGGTGGGGGAGTGTGGTAGTGTGATGCCGGTGTATTCGTTGCCTTGTTCGGGTTGAAGGTAGACACAGTAACACTTCTTAGATTTATTGGCCAAGGCAACAAGGTTTATTTTCTGGCCAGCCGAGGTCCGCCTACTCTGAGTGTATCGAGGGAACTGGCCTGTTGCAAGCATGACTGGTGACTGTGAATCTGGCATGACGTCAGAGTCCTACTCGCCTGTGATTGGTTATGTTCCAACTGGCACGGAATTTGAATATAACACCGCTCGGACACGCTACCAAGTCGACGTCCCTTGTCGACAAGTTCTGGCTAGCTATATAGTTGCAATGATACTGAAAGGACCTCGGTGGCATTCAATAATGGCTTACATGTGAAAATTTCATAATAAAACATTGAAGGAAGATCAGGTGTGTGTAATACTAACAACTCGGCATATGCATAAAAAAAAATTTTGATCATAATAGGTGAAAATCATGGTAACAATGCTTTGATTCAACTTTAGTATGAAGAACATGTGTATGTCTACTTGTCAGAAATGAACAATACAACTCAAGGTATTGCCTAAACAAAATTATTAACATATGTTAATGGCATGTGCTTGAAAACCATACAAAATTAAACAATTATTACATTAATGGAATAAAGTTCTGACCTAACAACCACAAATGAATTTTAAGACTAGATAATGATTTTTTTTCAATGTACAATATATATATTTACAAGACCAATGTACAATATATATAGTGTGCAATATATTTACAAGTATATACAAGACCTGGATCAAGAAGACTAACATCTGCGTGATAGCAGTCAGGATTCACTGGCCTTAATGTGGTTGCTAG
Organism: Procambarus virginalis; assembly: GCA_020271785.1. Lineage (NCBI taxonomy): Eukaryota > Metazoa > Arthropoda > Malacostraca > Decapoda > Cambaridae > Procambarus > Procambarus virginalis. Next base: position 7,424 of record WNGS01113403.1, read on the forward strand.
AATATTAATGAAATCTTTATGACAAGCACTGTAAAAAAAAAAATACTAATGGCAGTAGACTTAACAATGCATTTAATTTATAACAAAATAAAATTGAGAAAACATGATCATACTATATATATATATATATATATATATATATATATATATATATATATATTATATTATATATATATATATATATATATATATATATATATATATATATATATTATATATAATAAACACATGTGGTGGAAATACTGCAAATGAATTTTTCAAAGCCAAACAGAATAACTGCAGAGTGCACTCAATTATAAATTCTGGTGGATATCTACACCTAGCTCATCCAGAGCACTATACAACTCTGGCTCTGACTGATGGTCAGGAACAGATGAAACTGCATGTGACAAACTATCATCTTGAGAGATAACCTCGTTAACATCTAGCCAATGGACATGTGGTGAGTGCACGGTTGAAACGAGAGGTCTAGGTCTAAGATTATAAGTGCTAGTATGGGGTTGCTGAACATCAAGTGGTCTGTCAACCACAGAAGGTGGTGTCCCAATAGGAGTATCTGTCTGAGTAAGTTCATTGTCATCTTCCTCATCAGTCATTTTAGCTAACTTCATGTGGTCTAAATGTTCATTTATATACTCTCCTGTTACTAAGTTCTTCAGTCTGTACTTCTTACCTTTGATAAGCTCGATTACCTTATATGGACCCAAAAATTTCTTAGTTAACTTGTACATAGGACCAGACCTGTGTTGGTTAAGTATCATTACTACAGATCCGATAGTTATTTTACTGGGTTTAGCTCGTGCATTCCTTGCTCGAGTGAACTCGGCTGTAGCTTTGGACAATGTTCTCGTATTTTCTTGAATACTAGTTGCATTTGTCTACGCTTCACTTGAACAAAATCATCTACGTTATATAAGGGAGTAGGAGGTACATTAATCAATTCATTAGGGAGGATCTTATCTGTACCATAAAGAATAGCGTGAGGTGTGTCACCTGTAGAAACATTAATTGAAGAATTTATAGCACACTGAATTAAGGGTATAAAATCATCCCAATTGTTGTTATCAAAATTCAACGTGACTCTCAAGGCATCTAACAGTTTCCTGTTAGTACGTTCGGCCAGTCCGTTGCTAGCTGGATGATAAGGCATGATACTACATGTTTTAATGTTATATAAATCACACAAGCTAGTTAAAATACTATTACTGAATTCTGGACCATTATCTGAAAGGATTACTTTAGGCATACTATATCTACAAATAATTTGTCATGGAATGCACTGGCTATAGTTTCTGCTGTTTTGTTCAGGATAGGAACTAGTTCGCAAAACCGTGAAAAATTATCGACCATTACAAGCAAATGTTTGTTCCCTTTCTCTGTTTCAGCAAAATTTGTCAATAAATCCATCGATACTCGTTCTCAAGGAGCTTTAGTGTGCTGGTACACCTGAATTGGATTAGGTCCTGAAACATGTCCCTTGTGCTGTAGGCAAGTTAAACATCTGTCAACATAATGAGCAATCTCCTTAGCCATTTTTGGCCAAAATAATTTAATCGACCTTGTTGGAGTGTACGATCCTTTTCTGGATGTGCACTTGCAGGAGCATCATGGATAATTTTTAACACAGTTGGTACCAAGACAGCTGGAACAACTAACTGACAACATTTCCTCGGGGCTGTCCCTAGCTTTACTACTCTACACAGTAATTGTCTAACATCACTAATTCTTTCAATGGTACTGGCGGTTTATGAATCGGGCGAGTGTCTTGCTTAGTCAAAAATTTAATGACGGGTGCCCATATGGGGTCTTGTCTCTGTTCCGTTTATACTACTGTGGCATCTAATGCTGGGTAATTTAACTGAATCGCAGCTACGGTCGAGAAAACGCATCGGCTACAACATTTTGCTTTCCTGGAATATATCCAAATGTGGGATTGAATTCTTGAATTGTGAGCAAATATCTAGCAAACTTTCCAACTGGATTCTTATTTTTGAACAAGGGAATTAATGGTTGGTGATCTGTAAGAACATGAACTGGGTAATATAAATTGTATCTCTGAAATGTTTAAGTGCCCAGACAACTGCTAAGGCTTCTCGTTCTGTTGCGCTATAATTTTTCTCTCTTTAGATAATGTACGGCTAGCATAAGCTATTGCGTGATCTCTGTGACCTTCTGTTTGAAGTAATGCAGCACCTAAACCTATGTCACTAGCATCTGTAACCAACGTAAAAGGTTTAGAAAAATCTGGGTACCTAAGGACAGGTGACGAAATCAAGGCTGCTTTGAGTCTTTTGAATGACTGATCCTGGGCCTCCTCCCCAAACAAAGGGTTCATCTTTCCTTTGCAACTTGTAAAGTGGAGCGGCTATAATAGAGAATCCAGCAATAAATGAACGATAAAATCCTACAAGACCTGTGAACTGTCTTACGGCTTCTGCGGTACGAGGCGTTGGAAAATCACGGGCAGCAATAATTTTTGATTCATTCAATGTAATACCTGAAGGTGTAACTGTATGACCTAGGAAATTAATCTTCTCCTTAAAAATGAACATTTTGCAAGCTTTATTTTTAATTAGCTTCAGCGAGCTTTGCAAGTACTTTTTCAAGGTTCTGGAAATGAGTCTGAACATCTTGCGACATGATTATGAGATCATCAAGGTAAACTAGAAGAGTACTTCCTATCAATCTACGAAATAGATTTGTCATGAGCCGTGAAAAAGGTTTATTGGACTACTCCGCAAACCAAATGGCATTCTTTTGAAATGAAAATGACCATTGGGAGTACTAAAGGCTGTCAATTGTTTACTTTCCTCATCAAGGGGATTTGCCAGAATCCCTGCAACAAATCTAACGTTGAGAATACTTTATTTCGACCAATACTTTGCAACAAATCATTTAGAACTGGAAGTGGGAAACGATCAGGTATCGTTACTCTGTTAAGCTTCCGATAATCGATTACAGGTCTCCAAGTCCCATCTCGCTTTGGTACAAGAATCAATGGAGCGTTCCATGGCGAATTACTCGATTCAATTACATCACTCTGTAGCATTTCCTCTATAAGTCTATCGGCTTCTGCTCTCTGAGAATGGGGAAGACGGTAAGCTGGTACATAAATAGGGTAGTTCCTTGTTCAAGTGGAATTTTATGTGTAATAAGAGGAGTGAGACCTAACTTTCTCCTGGTAGGGCGACAACGGCTCTATTCTTGTTCAAAATTTCCAAAAGCTGAGCCACAGTCAGGAAAACATCAGTAGGACTGAGGTGTTGCGCTTGCACCTCTGGTGAGATCCCTGTTCTCCTGTGTGGAGTACAAACAGTATGATCCATGGAGACATCATCCACAACTCGCACCGGTAACGAGTAATGGGCAAAATCTACAACATGGGTACCAGACTGGAGATGGATGTCGGCATTACTAGTGTTTGCAATAAATAATGTAACAGTACCATCCTGCACTGTGTGCCAGGAGGGTTCAACAAACGTACCATTCACTTTACATGTTTCACTTTCCGCAATCACATCCGACAACTCAGGCACTCCCTGAACCTTAACTCTTATTCTGGTGAGAGAATGAGAGTGCAGCACAGTGTCAGTAGCCGTGGAACCACTGACTTCAGAGATGGAAGCTGCCAGGCGAGCAGACAACGAGAATCCGTTAGGGCGTCCCCTTCCAGAAAGTCCCGATACTCACTCTCCTTAACAACTGCACCACTACGATGCTTCAATCGAGTGCCTATTTTCTCGGGTATGCAACACGACAATTATCTGACAAA
>WNGS01113405.1:0-20997 GCA_020271785.1 Procambarus virginalis
AATAGAGCGGAGGGCAGCGTCGAAGACTGTCATGAAAGAGGAGGAGAGAGCGAGGGGGAGGTAGACGAGAGAGGTCAGAGAGAGCAGCAATGAGGGTAAAGAGGTTTCAGTCCGCTTTCACAAACTGCCACCTAGGGAAGGAGAGGGGAGTGCGAAAAGATAAAAGGTAACAAGGATGGAAAAATGGTCACTGCCATGGAGGTCATCATGGACCTACAATGATCCAGAATGGGCCAAAACGTCGTTGCCCATTCATCTTCTAGTGTGTGGTTTGGTCAACTAAACAACATACTTCTTTCATTATGTCAAATATATTTGTTGCTGGTTATTACTTTGTCATTATTCGGCAGGGGAGAGACAAGTAGAAGTTAAATGACTACATTATCTTTGTGTATCATGAGGCTTTCTCAGTCGCCATTAAGGCCTTGACCATGAGTTTCAGCCCACAAGCGATTTGAGAATGGTCCAGGACGGACCGAAACGTCGTCGTCCCTTCAACTTCTAGTGTGTGGTCTGGTCAACACGTGACGGAGTCTCTTGCCTATTACCAGGCTATATTCTACATTACAGCTAAGCTGTATTCTCTCTAATCAAGTAATATTTAGTAGGCTAACAATTGTAGCAAATTTCCATTAGTTGATTAATTTTGATAGGCAATGTGTATTAAACCCTCGAATTTGTGAAAGAGGAAAACTAGCAGGATAATTTCTAATAAATTCCAATAAAAATAATAAATTCAATATTTTAATAAACAAACAAAAATTCCTGTTGAGAGATTTCCCCACACCTCCCTCAACATCTCCAGGACTCGTCTCTTCTGGCTACTCTCGTGCCCGGGCAGAAACGTCGCACGAGGAATGGAAGAGGAGTATGTTCACTGGAACGTGAGGATTCTCTCGAAATGGTGGAGACCAGCAGGGTGTGCTGGTGTCTAATGTGGCTTGTTTGAACTCAGTGGTTGTGATGAGGTTCCCTCCTCATCACAACCACTGGCATTCCTTTGTGGGTAGGCCGGTGTGGGGGGGGGGGGTGCTGAGACTGTAGGCAGCAGTCATGATGGTCATGATTTGTGCTTAGTTTTGAAGTGGGGTCTGTCACGACCCCACTTGCCTCTGTCCAAGGTGCCCGAAAGATTTTTAGAGGCTGGTGTTGATTCTTTGCGTGGAGTTTCGGCTCGTCTTGACCGGCCGGGCCTTGACAGATAGGTGGTGTGTAAATATATACTTCCGATGACTCATTAAATTTGTGCCTCCATTAATGACAACGGGCAGCGTTCCATGGCGGCTAATCTCGGTGCTTCATAGGCAGGAGGTTGATGTGGCTTTTGTTCAGAAACACAATGTTCGGTGTGTAGCTTTGTTACATTAGTTGGAGGAGTAGTAGTATTCTGTTTTGTTAAATCTGTTACAAATGTTGAAATGGGATAAGATAATCCTTCTTTCCAAGCAGGCGCCTATTTCTGTGTTGCACACGGAAATGGACTAGGATGGCAGCATTTTGTTGGTCAGGATCTCGATGGTGGCGATACCTTTATCGCCACCATCGTTTATAACCTCCTCACAGATGCAGTGAACACAGAATGAAGGCTTAAAATTAGAAAGTAAGTTTATTTTGAATCGCGTTACTTTTTTGGCAATGGTAATGTTAAGACCCACAAACCTGGATAAACCCTTAGGCCTAAAATTTCGCAGATCCCCAAGACAACTTATGAACTCGCAGATATTGAACCAAATAATCTCAATGCCTCCCAACCACGGTCCCTTTTAAACCTAGCAACTAATTCATCGTTTTTAAAATGAGAAAACCCCACAAGATCTTTGCTTTCCTTGGCCTTGACAGTCTTCATTAACGTACCAGTGTTAAGGACCCTTTAACATGATATTCTATACACAGAGTAATCACAGTAACGTGACTGCATCAGTGAGAAAATCCGTAAGAGCCCTGATGAGGGTTCGAACCTATGCAGTGGGTGTTCCCATGCATGCCCTGGTTCGAAACATCACAGCTCCTACGGATTTTCTCACTGATGCAGTCACGTTAGTGTGATTACTGTGTATTAAAGGAGGAGAGTCAGAGGGAGAACATTCCTGGATGACAGAGCCAGAGTGCATGTGGGGGGGGGGGATGTGTGAAACTCCTGGCCCAGCTTCAGTAGAAGCCTCAGGAAATCCTTGTATGTTCAGTAGAACTCGAGGTTGCAACCCTTATACCATGTCGTTGACTAGGGCGTGTGTGGGGGAACACCCACTGCATAGGTTCGTACCCTCATCACGGCTCCTAAGGATTCTCTCATTAATACTGTTTCCTCTTTGCTTCTAGCTGAAGATCTTTGGGTGCACTACGCTGAAATCTGAGAGTACCTCAGGTGTATACACCATGTTTAAGCAACTGTTCCATAAGTTGAAGCGAGTTATAGCAGTTATCCGTATGTAAATGGTAACCTTTGCTCCTCAATGGTGCAATGAAACTCATAACCCTTTGAATTGTTGTCCTAATTCCTGCATATACTTCAATATCAAAGATGTAACCAGTCTTTGATTCAGCTAGCATGTACAGCTCTACTCCATAATTATCAGGTTTATTTGGATTAAAATCTTTGGGAGATTGACGGCTCCACCATGTCATTGTGCCTTCATTCAGACAGATGTTTGAGTAATGTAGCAAGTTTTGATTTTGTTTGTTAGATATACCATTAATGTTCTAATTTTAATGAGTGTCTGTACTGTCTTCGGGAATGGCATTGTTATGAGTATGAAAATACTTTGCAATCGTTACATAATGCTTTGAAGTCATACAAAAACAAAGATTTTGTTTTTGCCACATTTTGCCAGTTTGCCAGAACATTGACATCATTGGCACCTTCACAATTCCCATCAACTTTATCAGTTCCAAATATCTGGCAAGCTCTTTTACATTCACTTCGCACTCATTCTTTACTAGGTTAGAAGCATTGAACATGCTTTGTGATGAAAATTAAATTTCTTTCATATGCCAAATGCTTCTGTAAATCTCTCATAATAAATAACAAATCCCAGAGGAGTGGTTAGTGTTGGGACAGTCAAGCCTGGTGTTCCAGTAAAACTCTGAACAAATTGTGCAGTGTTGTCAGTAGATCAGGCTTCGCTAGAACTGGTATGTGGGGTTCTAGTGGTAAATGACTCTCCTGCACGTGGAGCTGTAACAATAGCCAAATCAACATCACTATTCATTTTGTATCGCATCCTCACCTGCTGTTTCTGCCACAACTATCAACATCACATTATTTACACTTTGAAAATATTAGAGGGGCTGGTCCCAAACCAACACACAAAAATAAAACCACAAGAGACCAGAAAGCCTGGCATTATGTGCCCTTTTGAGAAGCAGAGATGCAATAGGTACTCAAAGAACTATCAACATCAGAGACTGTTCAACATGCTTTCACTACACAAAGGACATAACTAGCCGACCCCTTGCAGCGTTCACGAGAGCTTGATAAGCACCTCCAAAGGATACCTGATCAATCAGGCTGCAATTGACATATGCTGCGAGCTGCTGCGTCCAACACCCTGACTGACCAGTCCTGCAACGAAGAGGCCTGGTCCACAGATGTTCAGTCCTGAAATCATCACAAGGAAAATGCAAGGAAAGGTATCTCTCACTTTCTGCAGTCACGGTCACAGCCTGAAAATTCATTAATTATAGTCAAACTTTGTTGGCGAGTTTCCAGAGTTAATACTACTTGCGAATACTCGCTAGCTTTTCCATAAGGCGTTTTTTTTTTCATTTTTTCGAGATGGATTTGCTCTTTTTTATCACTATCCACCACAGTAAATTTTCAGTCTTTATAAAGACAGAAAAAACAGGAAACTGCACAAGTTTCGGAAACTTTGGGACGCATTTTAAAACAAGTCCCATAATAATCGGACAATAAATGGGTTTTTAACATTTTATTTCCATGATGGAGACTAACCTCATGGCTCTGAACATGTAAGTTTTGTAAATCATTGAGCGAACGTCATCGACCTAGAAAAGTGCATATTATTAATTAACAGCCGACTTATCATACGAGGCGAAGAGTTTCTCCTGGTCCACATCTCGGCACTGCTTCAGCTGCTGTCTCCTATCACGTCACTCCCTCCCCAGCTATCCTCCGGTTTTGGGTGCACCCTTCAAACCACCATTTTCGGTAGTCTAGGGAGTTGCGCCCGAGCTGCCGTGGGGTATAGACGTGTTGCCGAGCCCTCCGTTAGTTGGTGGTTGTTTGCCGAGCCGCTGGGGATGTGGGCGTCCCCACTCTCCCTGCAGTTGCCGTTTGGCTGGCGTTGACGTAGCACACTTGCGATGGGAGGCCGCCTTCCCCTGTTGTGAGTGAACTCTGTGGACCTTGAGTTTACAGGCCGTGTTGGTTACCCAGTCGTTGAGCTTGTCATGTGTGACATGCTCTGTGTCCCGGTGGACGACGTCTATGGGATTGAGCTGGTAACTGCTCACCGGGTTATTGTCAAATTAGTGGGAGAGGAGGTGTACCGTGAGTTCCTCTGCCGTTATGAGGGTTATGAGGGACGGTCCTTGTCGCTGCCGGATGGTGCCGGCTCTGTGACCATTACGGACCGTAGTGATGCCCAGACATGTGAGTGTGCATGGGGCACCCTTGGAGTTTCCCCTAGGACCTAACTCCGGCGATACTTCCTGCAGTTTAACGCTGCCATCAGTGTGTAGGTGAACACGCTGTCCTTGGGGAGGTATAAGGGTATGCGTACGAACATTCGTACCCTTGGGATGCGATTGAGGTCTGACATTAATTCTTCAGTCCGGCTTCTGGGGTACTACGTCCGGGTATACTATGCCCATCAACCCCATACCTGTTTTCAGTGTGGCCTGTTGGGGCATCAGGCTGCTGGGTGCTCCGGGGCTGCAGTCGCTCCTGTGAACCTGTTCCGGGAGGAGGATTTCCCACCGCTCCCTGTTGGGGTGGATTCCGTGGGCGAGGGTGTGGACGTCCCATTGGCTGATACAGCTCCCCCTGCGTCGCCCAGCGGTCCTCCGGATGATCCGCCCCCCCCCCCCTCTGGATGTTACGGTGTCGTTGGCTGATCTTCCTGCGCCTGTTGCTGTCCCAGCTGCTCCCGTGAGTCTTCCGGATGGTCTCTGCAAGTCGCCAACATCTTCATCTTCCTCATCTTCTGCTGCTGCGACTGGCCCTCGCCAGGTGTCACGGCTGTGCTGGGTGTTGGGGGGGGGGGGCTGCGGAGCATCTGGATGTGTGCGGCCCGGTTCCCCCTGTGGTTGAGGCTGCTGCCGTTCTGCAACGGGCGTCGGTTCGCACGGCTTGTGAGGCCCATGGTTCTGGATCCAGCTCCGGCTCTGAGGATGTGCGGCCGGAGCCGAAGCGTTCCCGGCGTTCTTCTACCGCTTGGGCTGATGTGGAGGATTTCAACGCTGGTGGATCTTTGGGCGATGATGTGGTAGTTCCGGGTGCTTCGCACTCTACGTCGATGGTGGTTGCTGACGTCCATGTGCCTGCTGATGACAATGTTTGTGCAAATTATTTACCTCCTGATATTTCTTCTGCAGAAGGTTCTCCGCAGTGGGAGGTGGTCGCTCCTACGGACGTGGGTGGTGAGGATGCTGGTGCGGGCCGAGGCCTCGTGCTGGTGCTGAAGAAGGATGCCCGGCGTGGGGGGTCCCTGCAGGTGCAACGTCCTGTGGATGACGCGGGGCCCTGTGAGGTAGCCGAGGAGGCTCCCAGTGGGAAGAAGCCCCTCCCTCTCGTCTTGGCCTCCGGCGGGGTGTATGATGCTGAGAACCCCTTGCTGTTTGACATTGTTGACCGCGTGCATCCTGTTCCATGGAGCCCTTCTTCTGTCTGGGTTCTGCAGGCTCTGTGTTTTGTTGTGGGTGTGCCGGAGTTGATGCCTGATCCTCGTACGGTTCATAGTAACCCTGTTCCGGATAACATGTTGCTTTGGGAGGCATATTGTGTTCGGTTCCCGGCGGCGGAGTGGCCGGATAAGTATGAGCATTTTGAGTAGTCTGTGATTGCTGTGTGAATGGGACCTGTGGTTTGTTATGCTATGTGTTGTAATTATTGTGCGCCCTTCAGGCTGGTGTTATGTTTCGTTCTCATGACCTTGTTTTATTGTATTTCTTAGCATGCATTGCATGTAAATATAATAATAATAAAAAATCTGTAGTCTCAGTGGGTACTCATTTGCTTCACATTCAAGCTTCCTCACAGCTGATCCGTCCACTACTGGGCTTCCTCGTAAGTGTCACAGGTCACGTTCCCAGGTACTTTCCCGAACCTTTCAGAGTGTTTTTCCTTTTTCTTTTTTTCCCTTTTAGAGGAATGCTGTTGCAAAGGCTTGTTGCTCTACTAGTCAACTCGCCACCCCCCCCCTCTGTCAGTTTCCGACAGCTACACCCCCGTGTAGCTGTAGGAAACTGACTTCCCACACTAATAACCTACACATGCGCCGAGAGCCACACAACCACTGTCACTACTTGTTGGCCAATACTTAACACTGTCTGCTGACCAATAGTTTCTCAGCTTCGACAGAGCTCTTATCACTGCCCTCCCGCATCAGTGAGTAATATTTCGTGTCAATGCATTTTTTCAGAGTTTCAGTGAACAATTTTACTGGCCATTTTCACACTGGCACTTCCTGAACAAATGTCACTGGTCACCGACTTACAGACTCCCTCACTTCGTCAGGACTGCCTTAAGACCTGGAGGGTAACACTTCACTACCCACATTTACTCCTACACTTGTGGCCGATGTCCTTAGTCACTTCATAAGGCTGTGAGACGACCCCTCACTAGGGCCTCCATCAGTCTTACCTGTTCAGCCTCATCATATCTGCTCTTCATATCTGCTTCTGCTCTTCAGAAGGTCATCGGCTACTACTCTAGTAATTCAGAGGTCTATTGTTTCCTCTATGAAGGTTAACTCTACAGCACAAAAGGGAATCCTGCAAAAATCTTTAAGCACTCAATCATACATCCTTCCATGTCCAGGTCTGAGGTAACAGTAACAGTTAAGGCCTATGAGCTGTTTCGTAGCTTGTTTGGCTCGCTCGTGATGTCTGAAATTTCTGACACCCAAAGCACTTGCCCGTAACGCAGCAAGATTAATGTGTTGTTTTAGGTAATTAAATTTATAAAATTTCTAGCGAGGAAGCGCAAAAAAATGGTGGGCTATTAAAGTGTACTTCCATCCCAAGCTGAATTTCCACATCCGTGACATGTTGCTTCACGGGCAAAATAATAATAACGTCACGTATTCAGTATTTCTTAAATGTGCTATTAATCACGGAAAACCTTTCGATCCAATGTTATGAACAATGGAAAATTGTTCTCTGGTATTTGATTTAAAATATTAGGGCGAAAAAGGACGTCAATATCGTCTCGTTAGTGAACGAGATAAATAGAATGAGAATGCGTCACTTGCGCACAGTCTTTCACGTCAACACGAGCTTTCCACCTCTGGCCCTGTTGAAGCATGCCAACTAGCATCGTCTAATATGTGGGTCATCCGACGTACCACGGCTCCCAGAATTTCTGCTAGCTTCACCCAAGGGAAATTGTGTCCGGTCAGTTATTAACATTCTACTGGGATTTATGGTTATATTTACCCTTGATAAAATTAACCAGCCGTTACGCCGCAGGAGAATTTAAACAGTAAATTTAGGCCTAAATAGGAAGCTAGTCTGCTCATTTGAGATTAACTGGGGAAATATCAGCATTTGCAGGAGTTACATTGTATGTTATCCACATAATGTAGAGAAGCAACCTGGGAGCACGCCGCCTCAACTTAGGTTTACTGGCGCCTCATGGAGCCTAATTGGCCTCGACACATCAACTAGGCGAAAATTTGGACCGAGTCTCGAAAAATTTCCACTCGAGCAAATCAACTCTGTAGCTAAGCCCTCCTAACTTAGTAATTGATAATTGTAGTCTACTAACTTTAAAGAAATTTGTTAATTACCATGATTTACTAAATTCATGATTACATCATATTATAAGATTGATTTAGCAATATTAAATCAACCTCCCAAGGTTGTGTAAGTGGTAACGCCTAGTAGGTCTTTAAATCAATCATACAGTCCACTCAGTTATAACTATTAATATAAAGACCTGCTGGGAAATTCCCACACGTGATAATCTCGGGTCAACTTTAGATTGGAGGAAGGTGCAGGGATGTGGTCAATCATGTATCTTGCTACATCCTGGGTATCCCAGGGTCACCGCTCAAGGGTGGAGACCTACTTGCCTTTAACTGTCACAAGCTCCAAATTTGGGGAATAGGCTAATACCTGCCCTTGCAAATTCTTTAAAGCTTAATTTGTAAAAATCTTTAAACTCGCACTTTTCTCACAAACTAAAAAATTCTTTTGGTCACCTAGCACGTTTGTAGGGTGGATTTGAATCTTTCCACCTCTGGCCTGCTTGTGCTGCTCAAGACCTGTCTCAACCATATCCTTACATTTAAGTAATTGAAGCCTGGTGTAATACTACTCTTAATGATTCCATTCTTCAAAATAAGTGGTTCATAGTTGGTCAAATTTTTGTAACCTCCCACAGATCCTGAGGTTGCAGCTGCGGTGTTGTGGTCACTACATCTTCTGCATTCGTCTATCTCTTAATTATTTGCTTATTCTATGCAATATTCTGGTATGTAAATGTTCACATGTTTTCTCTTTGTTACAAGTTTTGCAGCTTCATCTACAAAGGCATTCCCCCAGTATTCTTACATGACATGGCACCCAGTTGGTAATTATTATATTACGTAAGTATTATATTAAGCCTAAGACTTAATCAATATTACGTTTTAGCCATAATATTTTCGTCCATCTGGGAGCCCCTGTTATGTCTTGCATTGCTTCGTTTGGAATAACCACAACAAATGCCCAATGGCCAGGAGAAGGAGGGAGTAAGGCAAGTAAAACATTAGCACTGTCCTGTTCCTAGACGGGGCCCTGTGATTGCTATCATATTCAGTTGCAATTTTGCCTTTCTCAGATATTGAATTTCCTGTGTGAAGGTCATCTTAGAATCTATCCATACGCCAAGATATTGGCATCGAGTAAGCCACTGTAGATTAATGTCTTGAATTAACAAGGTGCCTGATTTACGAGAGGACCACTAACCCTAGTGGCCTCGAAGACAGGAAGCCGGCGGCATGTCGAAGGTCCCCACCATTTACCTTTATGATATTTTCCACGTATATTTTAAAACAATTTTGGCAGTTATGGCTTTGGTGGGTAGGCGTTTCAATGGATTAATGTGAACTGTAGGTGAAACAGCATCTCCTGTCCTCAGTCCTACATTGTGGCTTGTTGAGCTTAAAACCGTTGCACCTTGTTTGTGATACATCTGACCGTCTGAAGAAAATATCCGGAGTCTACATCCTTTAACATGTTCAGTATTTTTAAAGTTTCAAGGAGATCCGCCCTGTAATGCCTGGTTTGCAGTGTTAGTCCTGTGGCCTTCAAACGTTCATGATATGAGAGATGACTGGCGCATCCTGTCCTCTTACCAATTACATCTGAATTTGGCCGTTTGCCCGTATCGCCGAAAATGGACGTAATTTGAAAATGAAAAATAATTGAAAATAAATTTTGGATTTTTGTTTTCTAAAACAGCAAGTTATGGGTCCTCTGGAAGGTTACGAGGGCAGGAAGATCTAGGGTTTCAAAACGTCATGAAAACCGTTAATCGAAAGTTTCCTATCAATCTGATTAAGCCAGACGACTCAAAACAGGAAACGGGACAGTACATCACTATCGTGAGCCTCATTTCAAATTACGTCCACTTTTGGCCATACCGGCAAACGAAGGGAAAGTGACGAAATATTAAGAGGACAGGTTAGGGATGACTTGTTGCCCAATGATGCACCACCTCCAGAGCAGCTATGTCCTCCTGAAAATGAGGTCTCCATGCCTGTATACAGTAATCCAAATGGGGGACGCACCCGAGATTTACACATTTGAACCATTATCTTTTTTTCCTTATCGGAAGGTCACTGAAAGGTCTTCGAGTCTCTGGTTACCATTCCCAAAAATGTGATCAAGTTTATAAGGCACAATCTGTTTAACAATCCATGTGATGATTGTATAAGATTGCAATGGTGATATATTCCCTCCCTGCAATGTTCCCCAATATTTTATTCCCTCCCGCCCTGCAATATTTCCCAATATTTTATTCCCTCCCTCCCATGGATAGAGAGGACTCTCTCCATGTTCTTGCAGGTGTGATGTCAAGCTGATCGGCTGGTAGTTTTATATCTACTTCTTTCTGCCGTTCTTGAAAATAGGAGGGACATTTCCATATTTCAAATCTAGGAGAGGACTACCCTATGGTCCAGAGATTTTGTGTCAAGTACTTTCAGCGGTAGGCATAGTTCTTCTGCCAGTTCCATTAAGACTTTGGATTTAATTCCATCCACACCTGTGGGCTTTTGAGTCTTTTAGCCTACTTCATTTGAAAGGCGCTGTTTTTATGTTCTTCGGTCTTAATAGAGTGCATTCTGGAGTGCAGTCACCTAGTTTCATTGTCCTAGATTTGTGTGCAAATATTTTTGGTCATAAAATGCTGCATTCAGATGTTTCATTTATTTAGCGCCACTTGTGCTTTATTAAAAAAGTGAAGGACCTGTCACGACTACTACTATATCATCAGCAAAGCTTAGCAATTTAACTCCTACAAATGTCATTTTAACATCCATATAGAAAACCTCGTTAACAAGAATAGGACTGAGGACGACTCCTTGTGGAGTACCATAAGTACTCATACAAGTGTAGTCTGACACTAGGCCTTTCAGCTTTACTCTGGCATACCTTTGAATATTGACTCCATGCATTTTTCTCTTTACAATTTTATAATTAATGTGTAAAAAAAAAATAATGCGTATTGGCTTGCAAGTTTGAAGACACTTCCTTCCTATTGCCATGTAGTTTACAGTACCTACTATACCATGCTACATAGATAATTACCTACTTATAGTAAAACCAAATATATTCATATATTGGTCTCCAGTCTTTCACAGTAGCCTCTCTACGACCATCAGTTCTGCAATTTTTCTAATACATGATGTTAATGAAAGAGGTCTGTAATTGCCATTGCCTTTCGGTTTAGTAATCGGAATGATGTCTACATGTGCGATTATTGAATATGTAATGTTATCAGCACGAGGTGCAGTGTTATTGCCACCATTTTTTTTTGGCTCTGATTAGTTCTTGTTTTAGTAAAGGAGTATCACATTCGTCACATGTACCTATGCTCTCTTGAATGGCCGTCAACCCTTCCAGTTTTTCATTTCTGCCTTCTGACCATTGCAGGATTTTAATGTCCCTATATCTTTCCAGGACTACAATGCTCATTTTGAGTGACAACATTCACACCATCTTGCCTCCTTTTACTCTTTAGAAACTAACTTCTGATATCATTGTTCTAAGCAAAGTTCCTCCTACTGGTGTGCGGTTTCTTTAGAGATGTTTTTTGTTTTCTGAAGATGTTGACTGTGGTTTTGTTCTTTAATTTCCTTACTATGAAATAAATAGTTCTTATGTTTTGTGTTTCCTGGGATAATGACTAGAATAGCAGTTTCAGCAGCTGTAATGGCTTTCTGGAGATTGGTCTCATATGTCCGAATCCTTGGTGGAGAGTATGTAGCATGTCATTTTTCAAGCTCGTCCTGGTATATATTTCAGTTGGCCTTTATATTACATTCCATGTAAGTTATACAGGTGGTGTAGGAGATCTTTATGTTTAGTGTTGTAATAGTATCATAGTGGTCACTGGTCATCACCGGATCAACTTCACACTTCGCCTGGTGCTCGAGTGCAGTCAAGATTAACTTTAGAACCTCCTTCAATGTGTGGAGGATGGGGGGGAGGTCCCCAGGGATGAAAAGTGTAATCTCAGGTACTTCTCTTAGATCTTTAGCAAAATGGCACTTATCTGCATTGTCTTGCCCAGTCACACCTACCTCCTGATTAAGAGCATTAAAATCCTAGGGTAATAATTGTATCATGCACCTCCATGGCAAGCACTTCCTCTGCTAGTTTACATCTAGGGGCTTGTAGACGTTATATACGAGGAGCTCGATATTAGCCATATTCACTGTTAGTTCTAATACCTCTACTCATCACCACACGAACCTGGGTCTATTTTCTTCTTTGGGATGGTTTTAATCTACGAGGATCATTAACCCATCGTCTCCCCTGTTCATACAGTAAAATATATTGGTGATATCCAGCTAATCTGAAGGATTTCGTGGCTGGGTAGACAGTTTCTGCTAAACTATTACATCTGCTTTTGTACCGATTGCAGCATCCTGAAAAGTGGGTTATTTCCAAGACATCGTTTGTTCCAATGAATTCGTAATGAACAGACAACGGTTTCTGTTGGTGTGCCTTTCCTAGTAGAACTCTTCTTCGGAATCTACCACCATACTCTCCACTTCGCTAGCAGTGTCGCTGCAAATCGGACTGAATTGATTGTTTATATCCGTCTCCTGTATTGCAAGATACCGTTGATCTTGATGCGCCACTGCTTCCTGCAGTGTCTTGTGGATCTTGATGGTCTGATGTGACTATCCGACTGTTATTGGTAGTCTATGTCCATGTGTTTGTCCTCTTGTGCTACTTCTTGTCTTGTACTGTTTCTTGTGTAACTGATCTACTGCACGATCTTCTCCATTATTACACAAGTGATTGCTAGAGTCTCTTGTTGAGGGGCATTCTGCGTCATCTGTAACCAATTGGTAATGGTCATGACCATGATCTACAATGTTTTTCATCTGGACCTCCGTAAAACTGTAAATCTGTTTTATAGACTGAAAAAGGTTGTATTTTGTTTCCATGTTGTATTTTTGCAGTGGTTGTGCATTTTCTGATTTGGAGTTGTGTGATGAATTGTGTTCTATGAGCGTTGGCTTCTGTTGTGACTGTGCACGGGTGTTCCAGACAATGTTGGTGTATGTACTGCTCGTCTGTGATTATCCTGACCTAAGCGGCCTGCACCTTTCCGTGTAGTAGTTCTCCAAGCATAATGTTTCCTCAACTTGGACATATGGCTGTTGTGGTCTGGATTAACTTGTGCTTGGCTGTACAGTTTTTGGTTGGATGTCTCAGGCTGCACACATCTCTCCTGCCCGGTGCAGCGTGTTTGATGGTGGCCGTATTTCTGACACCTGAAGCAGCGCAGGTGTTCCAGGACCATGTCAATACATTCCCTAAATTTCAAGAATGAATATTTCTGGAGTATGTCCCATGACAGTCACCGGAACCTGACGTGTCACTGCTTTGCATTCAAGATTTCCCTGTTCTAGGATTGGATCCAGAGGAAAGTCTACTGGATATTCCAACAGCACGACGTTTGTGTGTCTTTTTGAAGGGTCCAGCTTTTCGAAGCATTCAGGTTTTCCTTGCAGGAATGTTACCGTATCTCGGTAATTTGCAGTCTTTTGGTCTGGTTTATCATTTTTTAATAATTTCTCTTAACGTTGACCGTGATGGAATTTTTGAGCTCTGGTTGGCGCTTTTCCATTGTCGTTACTATGCCTTATGCTGTAGGGAAGTTGTTTGTGTGAATTATGGGTTTTGGAATTTTGCAATTCTAAATCTGCAATTTGGAAAGATGTGCAGAGTGACAGTGGCTGGTGTGTGACTGGTGCTGTTCTCTCTAGGTACATTATGTCTGGATTGTTGCTGACCGAAATACCGGGAGTAGCCTCGTTAGCAGTTTTCTTCTCTACGTGCTCTACCTCGGTGAACTGCCCCTCCTCGTTGTCTGAAAACTGCTTCCATTTCCTCTATCCTCGACTTCCTGTTGACGTTTCTCTATAGTGAGGGCCGATTCACATTCCTACCTAATAACCGAGACACTCCTAGGTCTGAATAAATTTATTTCCCTTCAACGGAGGTCGTAAAATGACTTTCCCAGGTGGAATCTGGGATACCTAACACCTAGTTTAGCAGTTTGGTCTACTTTTCACTTATCCTCAGTACACCTTTAAAGGTGTGTCATGGTGGCGCTGCTCACAGGGTATCGACCTGCTCAGTGATACGGCCCTCACACACGCAAATAGACCATTGTGAACCGGGTGACCCGACCATTGTGGTAACTGTGTACAAAACTAGCCACGTCTACAACAGATAGTCTGCAACGGTATTTATCCAGAATTGCATTAGAAATCTGCAACGTTACTTCCAAACAATATTGCAGCACGCACTCCTGGCGGTCGGACACAAACACAGTCAACATGTTACATCAAGAGCTTTGAATCTGGGTATTGGTGGGTTGTTCCTTACAAAACGGCGAGGGTTTGAGCTGATAGTTGTTCAGAATCTTACGTTTTCCAGAGAACAGACCAGTGTGCGGCCTGCTGTACCAATGACGTCGGTGGCGAGTCTCATGGCTGGTGATCGGCTCATCCTAGTAATGTAGGTCATTATGAGCTTTCTCCACAGCCTATAGTTCTTAGTTACGACTACCTCTCGCCTGATGCTTCACTATTCTTAATTTATATTATATATACGTTCAATTCTTAATGGATAGACCAAGCCATTATGTAATATTTTATTAGTCTTGGCCTTTACACAGAATATATTTGATCCCTCCCAATTATTAAAGATTCTAGAACACACTCCTGCCCGCACGCACTCCTGGAGGACACACATATGCAGTCAACATGTAACCAACAGCTATGGAAATCCCTTTCCTCGTATCACTGGAGATTGCCGCGAATCCAGAATGTTTCGTCTGGGAATATTTAATACAAGCACATTAAGTCCAACAGATGCTATGCATGGATTGTTCACAAGAGTAGCGAGGGCAGCCAAGTACCATATTCTTACACATGTCCCCGACTGTGTACGCCACCAACAATCTCTAGCAGCTTCAAGCATCAGTACTACAGGTACAAACGTTACCATCATCCTCCTCCTGGTGGTTCCTGAACCTCGGGCAGCTGTAAGTGCTTGACCGCAGTGGCCACCCATCTGTGGTCACAGCCACCATCTTGTGTAAATATGACACCTGGATGTGGATTTGATTTGCAGTAACATACTATTTGTGGTGAATTGACTTTCCCTATGACTTCTCCATGCATCATAGTCCCAAATTGCCTGTTAGTGCCTGAACAGGTGAAGGCCGAGTCTTTGAGACGAAGATTTCCTAACCTATCCCTGGCGTGTCCTACACTGGGCCTGTTGTCCTCAGGAGAATCGGTAAGTATAGCAGAAATATCTTATTTAACAACGCACATTTTAACCCTTTGTCGAGATTAAATGCTCTTTGTTATACATAGTTTATATCAGTATCTTGACTGGAGCCTTTGTAAATCGTTGAAATTTGGGGAGAGACAAGCCATGTGGTGAGGCACGTCAAAGTGTTAAGAAAAGGTTCCCCTCGAGAGGGTTGAGTACCCATCCAGTTGGATTGGCATGTACCTCTGATACAGAGCAATCACACTAACCTGATGTATCAATGAGAAAATATGGAGCCGTTGTGAGGATTCGAACCTATGCGCGGTGCATTACCAGGAACACGCCCCAGACAACCAGGCCAAGATGTGATCAAAGGATTGCAACCTACGGAAGCCCCTGAATCCCCCGAAAGATCAGTAGGACTACATGATTTTACCGAGCGGACAGCACGCTGGACTTGTGATCCTGGGTTCGATCCCAGGCGCCGGCGAGAAACACTGGGCAGAGTTTCTTTCACCCTATGCCCCTGTTACCTAGCAGTAAAATAGGTACCTGGGTGTTAGTCAGCTGTCACGGGCTGCTTCCTGGGGGTGGAGGCCTGGTCGAGGACCGGGCCGCGGGGACACTAAAGCCCCGAAATCATCTCAAGATAACCATGTAGAGCTTGGTTGTCTGGTGCGTGTGCCTGGAAATGCCAGCGCATAGGGTACCTGTGCGCATGAGGGCTTTAAGTTGTTACAGATTTTCATTGAGAGTTCAAGAACGCATTAAGATGTTAATTCTCAAACTATAGTGTTCGTTTCTACATCGGAGATTTATGATTTAACACAGTGTAATTGACACTAGATTATCCTTAATACTCACTGTCAACATTTACAAAATATATAATTTCCTTTCTCAACCTTTTTCTTAAACATTTTTATTATATGCAGCATAATACATGGTGCTTAATACACTGGATGACAAACACATCACAGTTAGGTTAGGAAAGCTAAGTTGGGTTGAATCGTTAATGTACGATTCTTAATGCTAGTTAAAAAAAACTGATGCTAGGTGTCACTGTTAGATGGAGGAGCAGGTAGGTGGTGGATAACGGCATGAACCGTTAGATGAATAGTGGATTAACAGGACGATGGATCGCTGGTAGGTGAATGACGCTTTAACAGGACGTACTGAGGGATACTTTGTGTTAGTGTCACACTTAATACGCTATTTTACATACAATAGGACCTATTTAGGTTAGGCAAGAATAGTTAGTGATGCATAGACATTTACACTAAATGCGTAGTGGGGGAATAGCCGAGTGGGGGAGGGGGGAGCCATTTGTCACCTGGTGAATGGAAGGGGAGACAGTCAGGAAAGCGTTTTGCACTTGCACAGGAAAATTCATTGCTAACAGTTATTGTATTTCACACCCCTAAGTAAGTAATTATCAAAGAAGGCACCAAACCGGGAAGGCTATGTAGCACCATCAAATGTGCGGAATAATCAGAGGGCGCTAAATATCACCAAGGATGTGGGACCGACCTGTGAGATTTATTATATTTAATTTATATGAATTTATATAGAATTTATATTTACGTTAATTTATATACTTCGATAGCAATTTGTATGATGTTAAGTGGACTGTATTTCTGCAATAATCTCACAAATCGATTCATACACATTAGGGGGGGGGGTTTATAAATTATATATATGCAGCCAACAAACTACAGTATAAACTACATATATTGTTAACATTGAATAGGTTCCTTATCTTATTTGTACAGCCGGCTTATTTTCCAGGTAAAACTAGGATGTAGACACCAAATTTTCCTCGTGTGAGGTAGCTTCCATCACCCTGGTAACTGGTACATAAAGCATGCTTCCTCGTCTTGTACCTGTCAAAGGGTGCTTGCTATAAAGCCAGAATCCTAAAATGACAGCTATATCAGAGAAAACACTGTACTTGAACCATATAAAGACCAAGGCTTAATTACCTTTAGTTTGAGGCGATTTCGTATTCTAACCGGCTCACCCTATCTACTGACATTAAGCATTAATGCCAACAAATAAGATATAGATATACTAGGTACGGGTTTCGGCAGACACTTAGCTTGTTTATTGTTGACTGCGTGTTGATAATGGAGACCTTTGGTTCCATAACACTTCGTCCAAGAAAATTAACAGGAGTCGTTTACTCCCGTGCGCCTCTGTGGTCTTAATAACAACAATGGCCCCACCTACTACTGACGCCTCCTCACTTTGTAGAGATGCCAGTAATTGATAGAAGGGTCACATTTACTCTATTTTGATATTGATAATTAAGTTAATTAAAATAAGATGTTTTATGATGGTAAAAGTCCAAAGACTAATGTATTTAAGAATAATTCCCAACACAATAGCTGGTGAATTATAATAGTATGTGGCTTGATATCCCGTTTTCTATAGACGGAAACTCCACTACAAGTTACATTTCTATGGGTAACTTGTTTATACAATGCAGCAAATATTATCTGCAATTGTATGTAATATTAAATGGTGTCGGATTTTCCGACATAATTCCCCGGGGGCTGCTCACGGGTCGAAGTCCTATTTAGAACAGACGAACACCGATACTCCTCCTTCGAATTATTAGATTAATTTGATGTTAGTAGTTAGTAATCACACATTTGTGCGTCTGTTCGTACAGGACGGATGTCCCGTACTCGAGTTGCAGGGGTTAGAAGTCTAATGCGATTTCATTTCCCTGTTAACTCTTGAAAGGCTAAAATTCAAGCCTAAATACATATTATTTAACCCAGAAGACTGAATGTGATCAAGTACTACAGTCAAGTATGATTCAGGGACTGCAGTGAGATCAGTGACATTAGATATAACTTGAAGCTTGTTCAGGTAACTGGTCACTGATATATAAACACTGAGGCCCATGGAATTCATCTTGATTAAATAATAAATGTATCAAATCAGTCGTCAGATTTATTGGGGTTTAATTTAGTTAATTGATTCAGAGGATTGAATAGCCCATCACTAAAGTCAAGTATGGTTCTGAGACTGCAGTGGGTTCAGTGACATTGGTCGCTGTGACTTGTAGCTGTTTAGGCTACTGTTCACTGATTTGCCACTGAAGCCTCATGAACTCATCTTCAGCTTTAAATGATGATATTAACATCAACCTCTGTTGCTATAGTCAGCTGTAATCTCCTTAGTATAATGCTACTGGAGAATATAATCAGCTGACAAATTTAGATTTCTATTGGTATTGTTTATCTGCAGGCATAGGTCTCCTCAGGCTTAATACTGGGCCTGAGAGTAATTTGCCTCCTGCAGAATTTAGCATGGTTATGCCCTGATATTTAGTAGGGCTACCGATGAATCGATGGTAGTAGTCTGTCCCTACAAGGAGATCGAAGTCGGTGAGGTGATCAGACTTAATATTATCTGCCAATTTTATTCCTCTATTTCTCAGGAATTTGGCTGTTGCTCTCAGACCTTGAACTTGTAGGTCTACTGGTATTTTGTCCACCACAATGGCTTGTACTTGACAGACGTACCTGCCTAAACGTACTGATGGTTGTACCACCTGGTAGACTTGAGGTCCTGCATCTGTTATAAACCCTGAGATGTTGATTGTCGTCTGGGCTACAGGCTTAATTGTAGTTCATCTGCCAACCTTTTAGTGACAAATGTTCTCTGGGACCCTTGGTCAAACAACCCACGGGTATGGACCTTGGCCCTCTTATTCTGGATGGTAATTTGGGCAGTAGGCAAAGTTGTATTACCTTTAGACTTTGCCGATTGGACACTCTTGTTTGTTGCACCTTGCAGTACTGTACTGTGGTGGGAATGCTATCTTCCACCTTGGGGTTTGGAGACGTTGTTTTGGTGTCTCTGCACAATGCTGCATGGTGCTGACCTTTGTTACACCTATTACAGGTGTGTAATTGGGTCTCACATCGTTGTTGATGTTATGTTTCCTGAGGCACCTCGTGCAATGTTGCAAATCTTTGAGTCGCTCAACACGGGCGTCACTATCAGGAAAATTAGGGCAGTGGTACATTGAATGTTTCTCATTGCAGAACAAACATGTTCCATAGCTTCCAGTACCCTTTGGTGTCACGTTCTTGGGTGACACAGTAACTATAGGCTTGGAGGGTCCCACTGCATATACGCCCACACTGCCACTGTTCCACTTTGGTGTTGAATTATATTGTCTAGATTGATTTGGAGTACCTTTGGTACTCTGTGGTTTACTATTATTGGTTTCTGAGGGTTTACTTGGTGGTTTTAATTTGTCATGTGTTCGTAATTGATGAACTACTGACCTTAAACCTTCAGATATTTCATTCATGGATAAGATGCTTTTATTGTAATGAGCACTCATTTGTCTCAATATGTCCCTAGGTATTTTCTCCTGGACAATTATTTTCAAGACCCACTCAGCCCCGTTTGTATCTGCTGTCAGGCTGAGGGCATTGATCAATGATTCTACCTCCAGCTTGAAGACTTGGAGTGAATCAGCTGAAGCCTCCGGTGGGGGTAAATGCAACAGCTCATGAACTAAATGTGATGTTCTTACTTCTGGATCAGCATAATTATCCTTGAGGAGTTTTACTGCCAGATCATAGCCGTCATTAGTTAATCTCAGATGGGATACTACTGTTTTAGCCTCACCTGATAATTGGCCTTGCAAATAAGAGAATTTACTACTCTTTGGTAAAGATTGTTTTGAGTCCACAAGGTCAACGAATTTGTTCCAAAATTCGTCCCAATCTTCCTCGTCTTTTCCTGAGAAAGTGGGTAAATTAATTGGAGGGAGTCGAGCTTCTGCTTGACTCGTATTAGATGCAACTGTTGTTGTTGTTGCTGTTGTGCCTTGTTCTGGGCAATTAATTTGACGTAAGGCTGTAACGTGGCCTGAGTGTGATCTTCATAACTCGCTAGATCAACCATAATGTCGTCTATTTCTGTTTCTGATAAATTGGTGTTGGCAAGTTCAGCCACATATGTTGCTATTTGGCATTTGATTTGCTCAAATTTACCTGCAGCTGCTTGATAATAGCTTTCCAGGTCAGCATAATCAACTGGAGATTGTTGTGACAAATCTTCACATTTCTTGATCTGTCTTGTTAAGTGGCCTTTAAGACCTGCAAGGGTCTTTTTTCATTCTCCCTGCATTATCCATACTGGCTAGTTGGTAAAGCCTTGTGGGGCTTGTACTTGGTTAGCCTAGGGTCAAAATTCTGCAATCACTAGGCGATAATCCTACCTCTACTAGAGGTTAGCACTTAAAATTAATACACATTATATATATAAATCATACACACTAATGATTTGAGTGATACCAGTGTCACTGGAAGTACCTTTAGGTTAGCTCCTCAAAATCACCCTAGGATGGTATAGACACTAATTAATCACTCAAAGGTGTAATGATCATAAGTAAATTATTATATATACACAACTCAACTCGAGTTGATAAAATTACACCCAAAATAGGGTCTGCACCATTCATTAATGGTGCTAGGTTGTTTAATATAGTACAACTAGACTATGGTAATAATGGGACTAGGATGAACAATAAATAGTTCAACTAGTCAATGGTAATATCCTACCTACTGTTGTGGGTTGGCAATTGGTAAATATTGTATTGAGAACACTAGTGCAATATATTAAATAATTCTCTATTTTGGAGAAATATATACACAATTATTGATGATAGCCTCTATGAAACTTCTAATATTATCAAGAAGTATTAAATATTATTAGTGACCTCGCGAAATTAACTCCACAAAATTCGTGGATAATCTCTCGCGAAATTAACAC
>WNGS01113410.1:0-13733 GCA_020271785.1 Procambarus virginalis
ATGGTCAACTTATCACACGGTCGAGGGTGAGGGAGGGTCCCAGAGGCTGTACCGTTGACACTTGTTGTCCCAGGCGCGGCTGGAGGCCCTCAGTTGCCAGTTACTTGGGTTATAACACTGATATATTAATTCGCTTGTATTACAATAAGGGATTTTCTGCTTTATTCCCGACTTGCAATAGTATTCACTTTCTCTATTACTAATTTCTCGATCCACAGTCCCCTATTACACTTGTTGGAAACCAATTTGCTAGTAAGCACACACACACACGGCGGCCACACAGGATGTGGGCCTAAGGGCTGGGTTCTGGCACCACGAGGTGGACTCCACACAAAATTCACTTGTTATTTCCTTAAAGCACAAAAGTCGGATGTCAATCACTATGGTATATTGTTTAATAAGTTGAGACGCACTTTATGAGTTATCTGACTGTGTTTAGTTCCTGTATCACTGAAATATCCCGAGATATATAGTGTTTTTCACAGAGCTCGTGCTCACGTGTGCTTCCCCTCCCCACACCAGTAGTACACATTTTTCTACGCCCCCCCTACATAATAGGGGCATACATAATAGGGGGCGTACATAATAGGGGGCATACATAATAGGGGGCGTACATAATAGGGGGCATACATAATAGGGGCATACATAATAGGGGGCGTACATAATAGGGGCATACATAATAGGGGGCGTACATAATAGGGGCGTACATAATAGGGGGCGTACATAATAGGGGGCGTACATAATAGGGGGCATACATAATAGGGGCGTACATAATAGGGGCATACATAATAGGGGGCGTACATAATAGGGGCATACATAATAGGGGGCGTACATAATAGGGGCATACATAATAGGGGACCATTCAGGCTTGTTTGCATAATAGGGGGCGTACATAATAGGGGGCGTACATAATAGGGGGCGTACATAATAGGGGCATACATAATAGGGGGCGTACATAATAGGGGGCGTACATAATAGGGGGCGTACATAATAGGGGGCGTACATAATAGGGGCGTACATAATAGGGGGCGTACATAATAGGGGCATACATAATAGGGGGCATACATAATAGGGGGCGTACATAATAGGGGGCGTACATAATAGGGGGCGTACATAATAGGGGGCATACATAATAGGGGGCGTACATAATAGGGGGCGTACATAATAGGGGGCGTACATAATAGGGGCATACATAATAGGGGGCATACATAATAGGGGGCGTACATAATAGGGGCGTACATAATAGGGGCATACATAATAGGGGCATACATAATAGGGGGCGTACATAATAGGGGGCATACATAATAGGGGGCGTACATAATAGGGGGCATACATAATAGGGGGCGTACATAATAGGGGCATACATAATAGGGGCGTACATAATAGGGGGCGTACATAATAGGGCATACATAATAGGGGGCGTACATAATAGGGGGCATACATAATAGGGGGCATACATAATAGGGGGCATACATAATAGGGGTCATACATAATAGGGGTCATACATAATAGGGGTCATACATAATAGGGGTCATACATAATAGGGGTCATACATAATAGGGGCATACATAATAGGGGTCATACATAATAGGGGTCATACATAATAGGGGTCATACATAATAGGGGGCATACATAATAGGGGTCATACATAATAGGGGCATACATAATAGGGGGACACATATAATAGGGGGACAAATAATAGGGGACATATATAGTAGGGGGACATATATAATAGGGGGACATACATAATAGGGGCACATACATAATAGGGGGGACATACATAATAGGGGGGACACATAATAGGGGGGGCAAGATGGTTCCTTTATTAACCCATTATAATGTACAAAGAGTAAATGCACAATTAGGATCCTAGCCTAGGAACTCATGATTCAAACATGACTTCAACAAGAGTCTGAGTTGTGTTTGCAGGGAGGTTGAGCTTTGGCTCTTTGGCCCCGCCTCTCAGCCGTCAGTCAGCTGGTGTACAGATTCTTAAGCATTCGTCTCACTGTCAGAACAGGGAATACAGTCATGCAGGTGTGGGTTCAGGCAGTACAAGAAGCAGTGAGCACTGTCAAAGAGCAGTGGGCACTGTCAAAGAGCAGTGGGCACTGTCAAAGAGCAGTGGGCACTGTCAAAGAGCAGTAGGCACTGTCAAAGAGCAGTGGGCACTGTCAAAGAGCAGTGGGCACTGTCAAAGAGCAGTGGTCACTGTCAAAGAGCAGTGGGCACTGTCAGGAGGGGGTGAGCAGTGACAAACAGTGAGCAGTAAATGAACACGGGAAGCGACAGTGTGGTCGATCGCGTGGTGGCTCTTGGTGCTGCAGTGCCAGCTGCAGTGCCATGCCGGAGTAGCTCCACGACCCTCTGGCAGCTCACCGGCTGCAGTGATGTCACTGTACGCACCCTTAAGGTAGCCAGGTAACGTTACTCACCCTTAAGGTAACCAGGTAAGGTTACCTTCCTTATTGAACCATGACATTGGGAAGTTAAGATTGACGAAGATTGACCCATCCAAGAGATGACACAGGCATGAATAACCCACAAGGAAGTGACTATATACCAATATACTGCTTTAGAAACATGGAGATTGAAGGGAGAGAGACGGCCCATGGGAAGGGGTTATGTAAGGGGCAGGAATAGGTAGAATTCCAATCATTACCTGTTCCAGAAGTCCCCGCGGAGGGAGTGGGAGAGGGAACGCTCATGACCGCAGCTTTCAACATGGAAAAAAAATATTTGGTTCCTGGCCGTGAATGTGGCCGCCTGACGTGAGGTTNTAGAAGAACTCCCAGAACCCCATCAACCAGGTATCAACCTTCTCACGGACGATAAGATCAAAATAACCTCACTCATATATTATGTATTTTATGCCAAGATTTGAACTACACTCAAGCCTTTTGTCCCCTTCTGAGTGCAATATCCTGAGTGTATCATGAGTGCATCTTGAGTGCAATATCTTGAGTGCAATATAAAGGTCTGAGGATATGTTTGGATGAAACTTACATCTCAAAATATCCCCCAAATCATATAGACTCAGACCTTGATAATGCACTCACAGCAGAGTTCCATCAGTCCCAACAGAGTCCCAGCAGTCCGCAGCAAAGTCCCAGCAGTCCCAGGAGCCCACAGCAAAGTCCCAGGAGTCCCAGGAGCCCACAGCAAAGTCCCAGCAGTCCCAGGAGCCCACAGCAAAGTTCCAGCAGTCCCAGGAGTCCACAGCAAAGTTCCAGGAGTCCCAGAAGCCCACAGCAAGGTCCCAGCAGTCCCAGGAGCCCGCAGCAAAGTCCCAGGAGTCCCAGAAGCCCACAGCAAAGTCCCAGCAGTCCCAGGAGCCCACAGCCAGGTAGGGGGCCAGGTAGCCTGGTGGATAGCGTGCAGGATTCGTAATTCTGTGGCGCGGGTTCGATTCCCGCACCCGCAGAAACAAATGGGCAAAGTTTCTTTCACCCTGAATGCCCCTGTTACCTAGCAGTAAATAGGTACCTGGGAGTTAGTCAGCTGTCACGGGCTGCTTCCTGGGGTGTGTGGTGTGGGAAAAAAAAAAAAAGTAGTTAGTGTAGTTAGTAAACAGTTGATTGACAGTTGAGAGGCGGGCGAAAGAGCAAAGCTCAACCCCGTAAAATACAACTAAGTGAATACAACTAAGTGAATACAGCAAAGTCCCAGGAGTCCCAGAAGCCAACAGCAAAGTCCCAGCAGTCCCAGGAGATCACAGCAAAGTCCCAACAGTACACAGCGACCGTGAGAGCCATCATGACACACAAGTTATGCATTAAAAGCAGTCTTCATTCAGGCGGCGTTTGTCTCCAGGCGGACGGACTCCTCGCGGACCGTCCCACCAAGACCGCCTCATTACCATGCTGTTTAAGGCCGATTTGAAGGACTGATGGAGTCCGAGAGCCTCCGCGTGCAGGACTTGTTAATATACAAGTCCAGCTTCACAAGAGCCGAAGTCCAATTGGTCATCAACAGACCGTATTTAGAGTTTGAAAGGGGGTTACTAGATTTTACCTGTTCTTTGGTCTCCCTCTTTGATGGCAGGTAGGGGGGGATTTACAGTGATAGGGGGGATTTACGGTGACAAGGGGGGGATTTACGGTGACAAGGGGGGCGGGTTTACGGTGACAGGTTGGGAAAGTTGGAGAAAGTTCAGTGGGGTACAGCCAGATACGTCCAGGAACTGAGAGATGTACGTGAAATAGAACTGGTGGGAATTAGCCTCACAGGGTGAGTGGAGACATGATTACCACGTCAAAAGTTCTCTGGAGAATTGATAGGACATATCAGGCGGTTTGTTATGATGACGGATATTGGTTTCGTTATAGGCTTTCTACCTTGCATCATGTACAGTGTGTGTGTGGGTGTTGTACAGTGTGTGTGTGTGTTGTACAGTGTGTGTGTGTGTGTACAGTGTGTGTGTGTGTGTGTTGTACAGTGTGTGTGTGTGTTGTACAGTGTGTGTGTGTGTGTTGTACAGTGTGTGTGTGTGTGTGTTGTACTTGTACAGTGTGTATGTGTGTTGTACAGTGTGTAGGTGTTGTACAGTGTGTGTAGGTGTTGTACAGTGTGTAGGTGTTGTACAGTGTGTAGGTGTTGTACAGTGTGTGTAGGTGTTGTACAGTGTGTGTGTGTTGTACAGTGTGTGTGAGTGTTGTACAGTGTGTGTGTAGGTGTTGTACAGTGTGTGTGTGTTGTACAGTGTGTGTGTGTGTTGTACAGTGTGTGTAGGTGTTGTACAGTGTGTGTGTGTGTTGTACAGTGTGTGTAGGTGTTGTACAGTGTGTGTGTGTGTTGTACAGTGTGTGTAGGTGTTGTACAGTGTGTGAGTGTTGTACCGTGTGTGTGTGTGTTGTACAGTGTGTGTGTAGGTGTTGTACAGTGTGTGTGTGTTGTACAGTGTGTGTGTGTGTTGTACAGTGTGTGTAGGTGTTGTACAGTGTGTGTAGGTGTTGTACAGTGTGAGTGTTGTACAGTGTGTGTGAGTGTTGTACAGTGTGTGTGTAGGTGTTGTACAGTGTGTGTGTGTTGTACAGTGTGTGTAGGTGTTGTACAGTGTGTGTGTGTTGTACAGTGTGTGTAGGTGTTGTACAGTGTGTGTGTGTTGTACAGTGTGTGTGTGTTGTACAGTGTGTGTGTGTTGTACAGTGTGTGTGTGTTGTACAGTGTGTGTGTGTGTTGTACAGTGTGTGTAGGTGTTGTACAGTGTGTGTGTGTTGTACAGTGTGTGTGTGTTGTACAGTGTGTGTGTGTTGTACAGTGTGTGGTGTGTTGTACAGTGTGTGTGTGTGTACAGTGTGTGTGTTGTACAGTGTGTGTGTGGTTGTACAGTGTGTGTGTGTGTTGTACAGTGTGTGTGTGTGTTGTACAGTGTGTGTGTTGTACAGTGTGTGTGTGTGTTGTACAGTGTGTGTGTGTGTTGTACAGTGTGTGTGTGTTGTACAGTGTGTGTGTGTACAGTGTGTGTGTGTGGTACAGTGTGGGGTGTTGTACAGTGTGTGTGTGGTGTGTGTGTGTGGTACAGTGTGTGTGTGTGTTGTACAGTGTGTGTGTGTGTTGTACAGTGTGTGTGTTGTACAGTGTGTGTGAGTGTTGTACAGTGTGTGTGTGTTGTACAGTGTGTGTGTGTGTGTTGTATAGTGTGTGTGTGGTACAGTGTGTGTGTGTGTTGTACAGTGTGTGTGTGTGTGGTACAGTGGTGTGGGTGTTGTACAGTGTGTGTGGTGGTACAGTGTGTGTGTGTTGTACAGTGTGTGTGTGTGTGGTACAGTGTGTGTGTGTGTTGTACAGTGTGTGTGTGTGGTACAGTGTGTGTGTGTGTGTGTGGTACTGTGTGTGTGTGGTACAGTGTGTGTGTGTGTGTGTTGTACAGTGTGTGTGTGTTGTACAGTGTGTGTGTGTGGTACAGTGTGTGTGTGTTGTACAGTGTGTGTGTGTGGTACAGTGTGTGTGTGTGGTACAGTGTGTGTGTGTGGTACAGTGTGTGTTGGTACAGTGTGTGTGTGTGTGTGTGTGTGTGTACAGTGTGTGTGTGTGGTACAGTGTGTGTGTGTGTGTGTGGTACAGTGTGTGTGTGGTACAGTGTGTGTGGGTGTTGTACAGTCTAATCTTCTCAAACAAGAAGATTAACAATCGTCAACCCTTAAAATATTAAAATCATGCAGGTGCAAAATGGGGAAATCTTTTAAGAACAGTATCAATATTTGACAAATAGTGTTTTCCTAACTCAAACAATGTGGGGTTTATTAATCTACACATATTTCTGATGTCTCTCAGGTGTTCACATTCACGTAGATAGTGGTCAAGGCGGTGTCCATCACTCTCACCACAGATTCTGCAACTTCGCTGCTCAACTGTTGTTTCCATTCCATATCTCCATGGATATTTGTATCCAAGACGGATTCTCGCTATTACTGACTCTCTCCCTCGTCCTCCTCCTCTTCGGCCATAATGATTGGGATTGGCAGCAGCAACCATGTTGTACCATCGTACAGATTCACTGGTTTGTGCTTCTATCCTCCTTTCCTCAGTTACCTTGTCACGGTGATGTTGCCTGACAATACCTCTAATTTGTAGTAGAGTCTTGGGTATGAAGTATTCAATATGGTCTCCTTCAGCGCCTTCAGCAGCCAGCACATCTGCTCGTTCATTCCCACATAATCCAACATAGGAGGGGTTTTGCCTCACAGGAATTGCCTCACGGGGTTAGTGGAGACATGACTACTACCTATAAAGTTGCCAGGAAAACTAATATGGCAGAGAAGTGCAGATTATAAAGCATGGGAGAACTCGAGTAAGGGGACACAGATGGAAAATCAATACAAAAGAAAAGCAAAAGCCAGAGGCCAAATAAATGTGTACACACACACACACACACACACACACAGGGGAACAGGTTGTGGAAGCAAATACTATTCATACTTTTAAGACTAGGTATGATAGGGAAATGGGACAGGAGTCATTGCTGTAAACAACCGATAGCTGGAAAGGCGGGATCCAAGAGTCAATGCTCGATCCTGCAAGCACAGATAGGTAAGTACAGATAGGTAAGTACACACACACGCACACACACACACACACACACACACACACACACACACACACACACACACACACACACACACACACACACACACACACAATTATGAGAAGAATCAAGACGGATGAAGATAGACAGAGACTACAGGATGACCTGGACAAACTGGAGGAATGGTCTAGAAAATGGCTGCTAAAGTTCAACTCAGGAAAGTGTAAAGTATTGAAATTAGGCGAAGGGAGCAGAAGGCTGAACACAAGGTATCATCTGGGAGGTGAAATCCTGCAAGAGTTAAATAGAGAGAAAGATCTGGGGGTTGATATCACACCGAACCTGTCCCCAGAGGCCCACATCAAAAGAATATCATCAGCGGCATATGCTAGACTGGCCAACATAAGAACTGCCTTTAGAAACTTGTGTAAGGAATCGTTCAGGACCCTGTATACCACTTATGTAAGACCAATCCTGGAGTATGCAGCTCCAGCCTGGAGTCCATACCTAGTTAAACACAAGACAAACTTAGAGAAGATTCAGCGGTATGCCACCAGGCTCGTCCCGGAACTGAGAGGATTGAGCTACGAGGAAAGGCTAAAGGAGCTGAACCTCACGTCCCTGAAAAACAGAAGAGTAAGGGGAGACATGATAACCATCTACAAAATTCTCAGGGGAATTGACAGGGTGGATAAAGACAAACTCTTCAGCACGGGTGGGACACGAACAAGGAAACACAGGTGGAAACTTAGTACCCAAATGAGTCACAGAGACGTTAGAAAGAACTTTTTCAGTGTCAGAGTAGTAGACAAATGGAATGCATTAGGCAGTGATGTGGTGGAGGCTGACTCCATACACAGTTTCAAATGTAGATATGATAGAGCCCAATAGGCTCAGGAACCTGTACACCAGTTGATTGACAGTTGAGAGGCGGGACCAAAGAGCCAAAACTCAACCCCTGCAAGTACAACTTGGTGAGTACACACTACCAAAAAGCACCTCCCCTAAGACTTGTCACCTCCGTCGGTGAGAAGACTCGGGGCAGGTGTGTCAGGTGTTTAAATAACACATTGCCAAACATCTCATTTTTCCCGGCGTGAGAAGGATGTTGATACTTCCTGAGCGACAAACTGCTTCCTGACCTGCCTCCCGGCGCCCTCTCCCGCTCACTTCTCTATGGCAATTGTGCAGTTTATACTTTTACTTCTGTAAAGGACTTTTAACATTTATTTCTGTTTGAAACACACACACACACACACACATATATATATATATATATATATATATATATAATATAGATATATATATATATATATATATATATTTCTTTCTCTATAATATATATATATATATTCCTTCTCTATATAATATATATATTATATATTATATATATATATATTATATATATATATATATATATATATTATATATATATATATATATATATATATATATATATATATATATATATATATATATATATATATATATTTATATACTTTGGTAGCAGTCTTTCTTGTAAACATATGCTGTTAAATATGACCGAAAAAGTAAGATTAATAATTCTAACACGAATGTTCTCAATATTTCTTATGTTTTTTTTTTTTACTGTCGATGATAATTGAAAAATCAATTCTCCAAAATTCATTTTTATTTCTAGTCTGACGCGACGCTTGAACGCGTTTCATAATACTTATTACATTTTCAAATACTTTAGTTTACACACACAACCATAACCTGTAAACACTAAACAGAGTTTTACTAATACTAACACTAAACAGCTTGTCTTATATATTCGTATTTGGGTGAGGTGATATGGTACAACAGTTTTGGATGAGGTGAACAAACTTGTGACCAACACAAGAAGGGAAGGGAAGGGAACTATCAGGGGGAAAGCGCCAAGCCATTACGACTATATAGCACTGGGAAGGGGTCAGGATAAGGATTTAGGATGGGACGGGATGAAGGAATGGTGTCCAACCACTTGGACGGTCGGGGATTGAACACCGACCTGCAAGAAGCGAGACCGTCGCTCTACCGTCCGACCCAAGAACACGGAACAATGGGTATTAATTGGATATATTAAGAATGGAAGTAACTGCCGAGGGCCTATTGGCCCATACTGCCTCTTGGTGCTTCTATATTGGAGCGGAGTCTTGAAGTGGGTAGAATATAGTTGTGCGTTAATTGGCTGTTGATTGCTGGTGTTGACTTCTTGATGCGTAGTGCCTCGCAGATGTCAAACTGTTCAACAAACACCAATGACCATTTGCAAGGCTTTAGGAGGAGATCGGAGTACTCTGATTGGTTCTTCACACCTCTGCCTTGGCCCCGCCTACTTTTCACGCCTCTCGAGCGGCTCGGCCAATGGGGAGCCTGGGATTACGAGTGATTGACACCTATGAGCAGCCCATTCGTCGGCTGATGGCCCGCGACCAATTGGGCGCTGTTGCTAGAGCTTATTGGAATTCTTAATTTGGTCTCAAGAACTCTTTAGAATATTTCGTCTGTGTGTGTACTCACCTAGTTGTGCTTGCGGGGGTTAAGCTCTGGCTCTTTGGTCCCGCCTCTCAACTGTCAATCAACTGGTGTACAGGTTCCTGAGCCTATTGGGCTCTATCATATCTACACTTGAAACTGTGTATGGAGTCAGCCTCCACCACATCACTGCCTAATGCATTCCATTTGTCAACCACTCTGACACTAAAAAAGTTCTTTCTAATATCTCTGTGGCTCATTTGGGCACTCAGTTTCCACCTGTGTCCCCTAGTGCGTGTGCCCCTTGTGTTAAATAGTCTGTCTTTATCTACATTTTCAATTCCTCTTAGAATCTTGAATGTGGTGATCATGTCCCCCCTAACTCTTCTGTCTCCCAGCGAAGTGAGGTTTAATTCCCGTAGTCTAGAAATTTCTTAGACTAGAAATAAAAATGAATTTTGGAGAATTGTTTTTTCATTTACCGTCAACAGTAGAAAGAAACATGAGGAAGATCGAGAAAATTCGTGTTAGAATTATTAATCTTACTTTTTCGGTCATATTTAATAATATATGTCTACAGGAAAGACTGCTACCAAAATATACTAATATATATATATATATATATATATATATATATATATATATATATATATATCTCACACTGAAAACTCACACCCCAAAAATGACTCGAACCCATACTACCAGGAGCATGCTCCTGGTAGTATGGGTTCGAGTCATTTCTGGGGTGTGAGGTTTCAGTTGCATATATGCCTGGAGACCGTTCAGGCTTGTTCGCGCGCATATATATATATATATATATATATATATATATATATATATATATATATATATATATATACATATATATATATACATACAATAATATAATATACACACACACATAGTTTCAAAGGACGATATGCAGATATGCAAAGCCCTGTAGTACAGTCGGGTTCGCTCTCGACTCATAATCAGGAATTCCGGGTTCGAATCCCGGGCGGGACAGAAAATGTGGAGTGCATTTTCCATTATCTAATGCTTCTGTTCACCTAGCAGTAAATGTGTACCCAGGGGGAAGGGTACCTGGCCTGGGGGGAGAGGGGGGCCTTGAAATTAGCCTAACGTGTATGAATACACTCTGGCTTCCTGTCCCCCCGACACAATGGGGTCACCCAACAACCCCTGGGGTCACTCAGCAACCCCTGGGGTCACTCAGCAATCCCTGGGGTCACTCAGCAACCCCTGGGGTCACTCAGCAACCCCTGGGGTCACTCAGCAACCCCTGGGGTCACTCAGCAACCCCTGGGGTCACCCAGCAACCCCTGGGGTCACCCAGCAACCTCTGGGGTCACCCAGCAACCCCTGGGGTCACCCAGCAACCCTTGGGGTCACCCAGCAACCCCTGGGGTCACCCAGCAACCCCTGGGGTCACCCAGCAACCTCTGGGGTCACCCAGCAACCCCTGGGGTCACCCAGCAACCCCTGGGGTCACCCAGCAACCCCTGGGGTCACCCAGCAACCCCTGGGGTCACCCAGCAACCTCTGGGGTCAACCAGCAACCCCTGGGGTCACCCAGCAACCCCTGGGGTCACCCAGCAACCCCTGGGGTCACCCAGCAACCCCTGGGGTCACCCAGCAACCTCTGGGGTCACCCAGCAACCCCTGGGGTCACCCAGCAACCCCTGGGGTCACCCAGCAACCCCTGGGGTCACCCAGCAACCTCTGGGGTCACCAGCAACCCCTGGGGTCACCCAGCAACCTCTGGGGTCACCCAGCAACCTCTGGGGTCACCCAGCAACCCCTGGGGTCACCCAGCAACCCCTGGGGTCACCCAGCAACCCCTGGGGTCACCCAGCAACCCCTGGGGTCACCCAGCAACCCCTGGGGTCACCCAACAACCCCTGGGGTCACCCAGCAACCCCTGGGGTCACCCAGCAACCCCTGGGGTCACCCAACAACCCCTGGGGTCACCCAACAACCCCTGGGGTCACCCAACAATCCCTGGGGTCACCCAACAACCCCTGGGGTCACCCAGCAACCCCTGGGGTCACCCAACAACCCCTGGGGTCACCCAACAACCCCTGGGGTCACCCAACAACCCTGGGGTCACCCAACAACCCCTGGGGTCACTCAGCAACCCTTGGGGTCACTCAGCAACCCTGGGGGTCACCCAACAACCCCTGGGGGTCACCCAACAACCTCTGGGGTCATCCAGCAACCCCTGGGGTCACCCAACAAACCCTGGGGGTCACCCAACAACCCCTGGGGTCACCCAACAACCCCTGGGGTCATCCAGCAACCCCTGGGGTCACCCAACAACCCCTGGGGTCACTCAGCAACCCTTGGGGTCACTCAGCAACCCCTGGGGTCATCCAGCAACCCCTGGGGTCATCCAGCAACCCCTGGGGTCACCCAGCAACCCTTGGGGTCATCCAACAACCCCTGGGGTCATCCAGCAACCCCTGGGGTCATCCAGCAACCCCTGGGGGTCACCCAGCAACCTCTGGGGTCACCCAGCAACCTCTGGGGTCACCCATCACCTGTGGGTTTTCAAATCAGTTTTCTGTTATGAAAAACATGAAAACAGAAAATGGTGATCGTCTCATGGGTGACTCACACGAAATCAAAATGGTCGCTACTGTTTTTTTTTGCAGGAAAAGCACGCACAATCATCGCCAAAGGCAGGGTCCAGGAGCTTGAACCCTCCCCCTTACAACCCAACCCACCTTACACCCCCCAGACAATAATACATATACTGACTTTGACCGACGTTAATAAGTCAGTTTTTGAACTAGACGTCAAACTAGCTTGGATAAGTTTAGATTTAGGAAAGACCTGGGTAAATACTGGTTCGGTAACAGGGTTGTTGATTTTTAGAACGAATTACCGTGTAACATAATAGAAGTAGGATCACCATGATTGTTTCAAGCGTTGGTTAGACATGTATATGAGTGGGATTGGGTGGTTATAAAAAGGAGCTGCCTCGTATGGGCCAATAGGCCTTCTGCAGTTACCTTGATTCTTATGTTCTTATGTTCTAACAACCAAACTAACAGGCCAAATGTTAGAGATTTACTCACGAGTACAAACAATTGGCAAAAGAATCACAACGCCTAACCTAACTTAAGTCTAACTCTAAACCAAATTCTAACAAATATTTCAAATAATATTCATCCTGTGACTATTCTAACAAATAACAATGTTGCTTTGCAAAAAATACAAAGAAGCTTGGTTGCTTCTTTGTGTTCTATCCCCGACCGTCCACAAGTGGTTGGGCACCATTCCATTCCCCCGTCCCATCCCAAATCCTTATCCTGACCCCTTCCCAGTGCTATATAGTCGTAATGGCTTGGCGCTTCTCCTCATACTTCCCTTCCCTTGTCTACATTTTCTTGGGGTGTTAAATCTGTATTTTCTTCTCTCCTTCTAATCAATCAAAAGTTGCTTCTAATCAATCAAAAGTTGCTTCTAATCAATCAAAAGTTGCTTCTAATCAATCAAAAGTTGCTTCTAATCAATCATCTTATCTCAAGATAACATCCTTATTTGCTTCTGGCATAACATGGGAGGCGGTGGGAGCCGGTCGGCCGAGCGGACAGCACGCGGGACTTGTGATCCTGTGGTCCTGGGTTCGATCCCAGGCGCCGGCTAGAAACAATGGGCAGAGTTTCTTTCACCCTATACCCCTGTTACCTAGCAGTAAAATAGGTACCTGGGTGTTAGCCAGCTGTCACGGGCTGCTTCCTGGGGGTGGAGGCCTGGTCGAGGACCGGGCCGCGGGGACACTAAAAGCCCCGAAATCATCTCAAGATAACCTCAAGAAGATAACATCTACAAGAAATGTAACAGAAGCCATCAGATATCAATAAGGAACACGGAACAGAGAAGTCAACACGACATCAGAAGATATTTAGAACAATGGCATAACAGAGAACAATAACAAACAGCTCTCACAAACCACTATTACAAACCCACTATAACTTCACAGTATTAAACATAAGAAAGAATAATGGGAAATATTATTTCAAATGGAATGTTTGAACGTTCAAACGAATGTTTTGAAATGCTCAAATGTTTGAACTGAGGCTTCGGAATCTCCTCAATTTTTGTAAAACTATTTTTGCTTTACTTATCCTATCTTTCAAGTGCATTGTTATACCTGTTCTATTGATCATGAGCCGCAGTATTCTGCCTACTTCGGTACATGGGATGGGACAGTTCTCAAGGA
>WNGS01113417.1:0-17813 GCA_020271785.1 Procambarus virginalis
TGAGCATATATCTTGGAACGTTAAGGCTGAAAAACTAGAGCGGTGGATGTACACTATTATACTCTTAGAGAGTATCTTGACATAGTAGCACTCCAGGAAACTGGGGATAGGGATGGTAGCATTTGATGCTAATGGCTATAGAGGTTTTCACTTAATTCTGATGGAGAACTAGGGGGGTCTCATGTTATGTCAAAAGTACCATACCGTCGAGATAACTGGAATCCCTCAGATATATAGAGGTATTGAAAGTATTTGCTTGCGGATACAATTAAAGGACCGAGAGTTAATTTCATTAATCTATACATCTCTGATAGCTCCCTTGATTTAAGATACTTGCCAGATTCCTTCTTTTCTGAAGATACACTTGTGGTAGGGATTTTAATGCCAGACATCCAGCTTTAGGATCAAGGGTAAAGCAAATAGGAATGGTTGCAGATGGTACCAGTTTTTGCAGGAACATGAAGATGTTCAGCTGCTGGGCGAGCCCTATCCTACTCATTTGAGGGGAGGGAGATTAGATTATGCTTGTTTGATAAATGCTGAGGGCATAGAGGGGAATTGTCTTACTGTGGATGAAATGCTAAGTGATCATTTTGCATTACAAATACAGCTTAAAGTAGATAAAAAGCATGCCTGCCTTCAGAGGAAAAGGTTAAAGTTTAATGAGGGAGAATTAAGGGGTCTTGTTGGCCATATTAAGTCTTGGTATGATACTTATAAGCCAGTTTCGGCAGAAGCATTTTATGAAGATTTAATTAAGGAGGTAGATGTATTTAATGCAACATTGAACCGGAAAACATCTAGTAAAAAAGCATCCCCCCAGAAAAGGAAATTATACACATGACGAGATGCTTAAGGGGTGGACATTAACAATGAGGAGAGCTCACAGGAATTGGAATAGGAATGGTAGGACTGAGGAAGGGAAGAATGCTTTACTAGCAGTTGCTAGGCTGTGTGGGGAGAAGAGAAAGGAAATTAGGAGCAAGTATTGGCAGGAGTTTGCAGAGAAAGTTGGGAGTAACAGAAACTTGAAAGAAATCTGGCAAGACGTAAATAAAATAAGGGGTAAAAAGCATAATTTTGTTGCACATCCTGACCCGCAAGGAATTGCAAATGGTCTCGTAAATAAATGGGCGGAAGCTGCCAAACTTAGTTCATTACCCGCTGTAACGAGAGAGTCATTAGATTCTTGGAAAGATCTAAGAATGAATTTTATACTTACAGCAGGTAACAGTGGTGATGTCACTTGCACAGGTATTACCAGAGAAGAACTAATAACGGCGATTAAAGTTGGGAAATCTACCGCCCCTGGGGAGGATGGAGTAACTTATGAAATACTTAATGAACTTGCCATTATGACGAAAAGCCCACTTTAGATCTCTTTAATATTAGTTATAAAGAGGGCAGTATTCCCAGTAAATGGAAAAAAGCTATGATCATCCCTATCCCTAAAGCCAATGGAGAGTACAGACCTGTGTCTTTAACCTCGTGTTTTTGTAAAATGATGGAGAGGATCATTTTAAATAGACTTTTATATATAATAGGTGATCAGCTGTCTAGTAATTTGTTCGGGTTCCTCAAAGGAAAAAGTACCTCTGATTGTATTATTAAATGTCTAGCTAATGAAAATGATTATTATAGAATTTTTATTGATTTACAAGGAGCTTTTGATAAAGCCAACAAAGAGGTTATTTTATATGAATTAGCTGGTCTTGGTGTTAAAGGGAGATTATTGCGCTGGATAGGGGATTATCTTTATGAAAGGAAGGCTCAGGTGTGGTATCAAGGTTGTATGTCAGGTGTGAGGTCTTTTGAACTCGGCACACCTCAGGGAGGCGTGTTGAGTCCCACCCTGTTTAATGTACTAATGAATAAGATAGCATCTGAGAGATACTCAAATGGGGTAACTCCAATCATATATGCCGATGATATTTTGTTTCAGGGCAAAGATATTTCAAAGGTTCAAACAGTGTTGGACAATTTCGGATACCTGTGTCATCATATGGGACTGGTGGTTAATGAAAACAAAACTAAGTTTGAATGTAGAAGTCGGAGGCCCATTATATTGAAAATAAATGGTAAAAATATAGAGAGAGTTAATATATATAAATATTTAGGCATATATGTTGGATATACCCATGAGAGTTTGGAAGCTGAGATGAACAGACTGTTGGGTCAATGTCGGAAGAGATTACAACCTCTGAAGGCCTTGGCATGCTGTGGAAAGGGAGTGGGAGTCCCTGTGCTACGAATGATATACTTGAGTACTGTAAGATCTCTTATTGATTATGCTGCACCTGTCATTTCTTGTTTTGGTAAAGGTAGGATGGGCAAGTTGGAGAAGGTACAAAATGAAGCCATGAGAATTATCTTAGGATGCCCAAGAAATGCTATGATTGAGATAATGAGGATGGAGCTTAATCTGCAGAGTATTGGGGATAGAATTTCAGAGATAAATGTAGCCTCTGCCATTAGATTAATGAGAGGTGGGGGAGCTAATGAATTAATCCTCTCGGTTCAAAGGTGGGAAGTAGTGAACAGTGTATGATGAAGAAGAGAGTATATATGAATAACTTATGTTCTAATGTTATAAAGTATGATGTTATTACAGAGTGTATTGCTGTGCCCAAGAGAAAAGTCACACCACCATGGGAGGATTGTAATGTAGATGTAGTAATTACTCCCTTGCAAAAGAAAAAAAGTATGTATGAAATAGGAGAGCTGAGGGCGACATATGATTGTATAATTAAAAACTGCCTACAGAAAACACTCTACATGTATATTGTGATGGGTCAGTAGCTAGGGATGGGAAGGCAGGATGTGGAGTCTTGATCAGGGAGTACACTGACATCGGCACTGTAGATACTGTTATTGGACGCCGCTTAACTGACAATGTCTCTTCAACGCAGGCTGAACTCCAAGGTGTATTAGCAGGATTACAGGAAGTAGTTAAATGTGGTAAAAATGCTTGCTTCTTTATTGACAGCAGAGGAGCGTTAGAGTCTTTAAATAGCAGACGCCCAGTATATCAGAATATTGTGATAGAGTGTAGAGAGAATGTTAAGAAATTAGAAAAAACTGGGTATAAAGTAAGATTCATGTGGATCCCTTCACATGTGGGAATCCTGTTGAATGAGGTAGTTGATGACATAGCGAAAAGAGCCACTGAAAAACCTCTTGTTGATGTTATATGTCAGTTAACCTTGAAACAAATAAAAACAAGAATCAAGATGATCCAAGAGGGTGAAGAAATGATAAAGAGAATGGCAATGGTGGACAGTAGTAACACACTTAAGCATTATTCAATAATAAATACAAATTCGTCCTTCACCTATGGTAAAGGAAAGTCTACTTGGAAGGATTCAATTTACATGAGATTAAGATTAGGATACAAATATATCTGGCAATACGGTGTTGATGTCAGTGAAGAAGATAAGGAGTGTAAATTATGTAGTATGCCGCACGCCCACACCTTAGAACATTATGTATTAGAGTGTCAACTTATTGAAAACTATAGAAATAAGGAATTAAATAGCGTACCACATCAAATTGTTTGGATGTGTGATAATGGTATGATAGACAGTATACTTAGGAGCTACAAGAAGTTTGCCCCAAGAGTGTGACAATTATATACTGTACTTGCTATATTAACCTGCAATGTTAAATGGGATTCTTGTAATATGCTGTACTTACTATATTAACCTGCAATGTTAAATGGGATTCTTGTAATGTTATTTGTGTATTTGACTCACTGAATTTGTGCGCCCCTTGAGGGACTTGAAGTAGAGGGGGGTAGAAATAGCCTAAGCTACTCTATCCCTTTGAGATGTATTTCTTGCTTATCTCAATAAACATACTTGAACTTGAACTTGAACTTGAATGTCAGTTGCTTAATTTAGAACCTGTACTTGAGGTCGATCTCGAACCCATTGTTGATGTGACGACTTATATTGAATTTTGTAACTAGCTCATCAAGATTGTAACTTGCTTAGCTAAATGAATTGTGGGGTTCAGTCCCTGAGCCCATTATGTGCCTCTGTAACCCTTTCCACTACCGCCCACAAGATGGGTATGGGGTGCATAATAAATGAACTAAACTAAACTGATGGTGCTACATAGCCTTCCTGGCATGGTGTCTTCTTTGATAATTACTTATTTAAAAGCTTCTTTAAAATAGTGTGTCTCCTTAAAGTCATACTGTATTTTGGACACAAAATGAGTAAAATCCTTTCCGACTGGAGTTGATGAGTACATAGGTGGTACAGATAATTAATAGTGATCGACACAAACTCAGAGATGTGGATGTCATATTGCTTTGGGTACTGTCTATGGATATGTGACCCAGTGGAGGCAAGGACATTAATGGAACAAAATGGTTAAGTGTCCATGTTTTATCCCTTACTTGAGATTGCCGCTCCACATAATATAAATGGAAGCCTGCTTCACGCATTTTATGTGTTATTGCACATAAAATGCGTTCAAAAGGAATTACCGGAAAAATAGGCAGATGGATCTACAATTTCCTGACCAACAGAACCCAATGTGTAATAGTCAACAAAATAAAATCCAGCCCATCAACCGTGAAGAGCTCAGCCCCCCAGGGTACTGTGCTTGCTTCAGTACTTTTTCTCATCCTCATATCGGACATAGACAAGAACACAACCTATAGCACTGTATCATCCTTTGCAGATGATACTAGGATCTTTATGAGAGTTGGCAACATAGAAGACACGCCAAACCTCCAGTCAGATGTAGATCAGGTCTTTCTATGGGCTACAGAAAATAATATGGTGTTTACCGAAGATAAGTTTTCCATAGCTCATGCGCTATGGAAAAAATGAAAATATAAAAACGGAAACCACGTACAAAACTCGGGAAAATTATAACAGAACGAAACGGCAATGTAAAGGATCTGGGTGTACTCATGTCGGAAGACCTTACCTTTAAAGAACACAATAAAGTAGCCGTCACAACTGCAAGAAAAATGACAGGTTGGATAACAAAAACTTT
Organism: Procambarus virginalis; assembly: GCA_020271785.1. Taxonomy (NCBI): domain Eukaryota; kingdom Metazoa; phylum Arthropoda; class Malacostraca; order Decapoda; family Cambaridae; genus Procambarus; species Procambarus virginalis. The sequence goes on from WNGS01113417.1 coordinate 5,011, forward strand.
TCACTCTAGAGATGCTATACCGATGATGATACTTTTCAAAACGCTTGTGAGTGGAGTACTGCTGCACAATGACAGCCCCTTTCAAAGCTGGAGAAATTGCTGACCTGGAGAGCGTGCAGAGAGCCTTTACTGCTAGAATCCACTCAGTAAAACATCTAAACTACTGGGACCGACTAAAGAGCCTAAATCTGTACTCCCTTGAGCGCAGGCGGGAAAGATACATAATAATTTACACGTGGAAAATAGTAGAGGGGCTGGTCCCAAACCTGCACACAGAAATAACATCACATGAAACCAGAAGACATGGCAGGATGTGCAGAATACCCCCGTTGAAAAGCAGAGGTGCAACAGGTACTCTGAGAGAGAACTCTATCAACATCAGAGGCCCGAGACTGTTCAACACGCTTCCGCTACACATAAGGGGCATAACTGGCAAACCCCTCACAGTGTTCAAGAGAGAACTGGATAAGCACCTCCAAAAGGATACCTAATCAACCAGGCTGTGACTCATACGTCAGGCTGCGAACAGCCGCGTCCAACAGCTTGGTTGATCAGTCCGGCAACCAGGAGACCTGGTCGACGACCGGGCCGCGGGGACGCTAAGCCCCGGAAGCACCTCAAGGTACTCACACCGAGTCATAAATTTTGTATTGAGAATAGATATACAGCTGTCAAGGAAGCCGTTGACAGACAGATATACAGATATTATTTCTCTGTTTACAACAGAACTTGCTGCATACATTGTCATAACTGATGAATCTTTTCCAGGCAAGGCAGAATGGAGACAAACTTCCTTGAAATCGGGAGATACTAGGTTTAAATCCTTGTTATCATGCTGTGCTATATACCAGTCCCATTGGTCTACAATTGCAATAGTTGTTCTTGCTCTAATTTCTCCTGATCTCGTCTCGTCCCCACACACAACAAGTGAGATGGCATTGAATAAACAATTGCCATCTCCTTTAACACTTAACTGGCATACGGCAGTTGATCGTTACTCCTCCACAAATTTTAAGGATTTCTACAGCCGTCTTGTCCTCCGAAAATTCAACATTTGCAGCAACCTTAATGTAAACCTGACCAAATGTAAACTGTCAACAAAATTATTTGCACACCCTCCGTCACTATGTGATAGAGTGCGAAATGATACGTAATTTCAAAGACAATTCTTTAACAAACGTTCAATAAATTTGTAAATGATTTGTTCAAAATGGACACATGATTGCTAAATTGTCCTGGTTTCTAGGAACTGTGGGCAGGGGTCTGTGGAAACACTGTCCCCACTCTGAACACCGCAACGTCTGTGCTTATATGAATATACGTCACATACACATATTTTATACCACATATTTAATTTGTATCTTTAGTTCTTTATTGTTCACTTACATACTCAAAGAACCAGCAACATCTACATTCGAGGAAGGATTCCAGAAGCAGTTAACCACTGCGATTTCTTGTTTCTGTAATCCTTCTTTATGCTGTAGGTAAAGCAGTTAATAGAGCTACTGTCTCCTGCTCCTGGGTTGGTGGTTCGAGACCCCTATATAGTGCCCAGGTGAATGTGGAGAAGGTCAGTAGGTCGACCTTGGAGGTAGACCTCGATATACGCCTAACGAATAGACATGCACAAGCTGCCTGCCCTCAGTGTATATTTTTACATTCTAGCTCATTCTCTCTCTCTCTCTCTCTCTCTCTCTCTCTCTCTCTCTTCCTCTCTCTCTCTCTCTCTCTCTCTTCTCTCTCTCTCTCTCTCTCTCTCTCCTCAGCACCCACATATGTGTTGTATGTGGATGCTGAAGTTCAGTTTCTGTCTATGTATAGGCCAGGACTCGTTTGCAGACTTGTACACATTTTAATGTAAAGAAGGCAAATAGTTCTGTCTGATGGGTAGAGACAACTCCACCTGCACCCGTGAGGCGCTGTAGGAAACCATCAATGTATATGATTTGAGAGGTTACCTTGAGGTGCTTCCGGGCTTAGCGTCCCCGCGGCCCGGTCGTCGACCAGGTCTCCTGGTTGCCGGATTGATCAACCAGGCTGTTGGATGCGGCTGCTCGCAGCCTGACGTATGAGTCACAGCCTGGTTGATCAGGTATCCTTTGGAGGTGTTTATCCAGTTCTCTCTTGACCGCTGTGAGGGGTTTGCCAGTTATGCCCCTTATGTGTAGCGGAAGCGTGTTGAACAGTCTCGGACCTCTGATGTTGATATAGAGTTCTCTCTCAGAGTACCTGTTGCACCTCTGCTTTTCAACGGGGGTATTCTGCACATCCTGCCATGTCTTCTGGTCTCATGTGATGTTATTTCTGTGTGCAGGTTTGGGACCAGCCCCTCTAATATTTTCCACGTGTAAATTATTATGTACCTCTCCCGCCTGCGCTCAAGGGAGTACAGATTTAGGCTCTTTGGTCGGTCCCAGTAGTTTAGATGTTTTACTGAGTGGATTCTAGCAGTAAAGGCTCTCTGCACGCTCTCCAGGTCAGCAATTTCTCCAGCTTTGAAAGGGGCTGTCATTGTGCAGCAGTACTCCACTCTAGAGAGCACAAGCGTTTTGAAAAGTATCATCATCGGTATAGCATCTCTAGTGTGAAAAGTTCTTGTTATCCAACCTGTCATTTTTCTTGCAGTTGTGACGGCTACGTTATTGTGTTCTTTAAAGGTAAGGTCTTCCGACATGAGTACACCCAGATCCTTTACATTGCCTTTTCGTTCTGTTATGATTTGCCTGAGTTTTGTACGTGGTTTCCGTTTTTATATTTTCATTTTTTCCGTAGCGCATGAGCTGGAACTTATCTTCGTTAAACACCATATTATTTTCTGTAGCCCATAGAAAGACCTGATCTACATCTGACTGGAGGTTTGGCGTGTCTTCTATGTTGCCAACTCTCATGAAGATCCTAGTGTCATCTGCAAAGGATGATACAGTGCTATAGGTTGTGTTCTTGTCTATGTCCGATATGAGGATGAGAAAAAGTACTGGAGCAAGCACAGTACCCTGGGGGACTGAGCTCTTCACGGTTGATGGGCTGGATTTTATTTTGTTGACTATTACACATTGGGTTCTGTTGGTCAGGAAATTGTAGATCCATCTGCCTATTTTTCCGGTAATTCCTTTTGAACGCATTTTATGTGCAATAACACCATGGTCACATTTATCAAAAGCTTTTGCGAAATCTGTGTAAATTACATCAGCGTTTTGTTTGTCTTCCATAGCATCTAATGCCATATCATAGTGGTCCAGCAACTGCAACAGGCGAGAGCGCCCTGTTCTGAAACCATGTTGTCCGGGGTTATGGAGATGCTGTGATTCCATGTATTTTGTGATCTTACTTCTTAGCACTCTCTCAAAAATTTTTATGATGTGCGATGTTAGTGTTATCGATATCTGTGGATAGAGCATCAATATGGCGTAAGGTATTGGGATTTGCCTCAAGACGAAGCATAATAAAGATCCCGAATATCTGGGGAAAAAATTACATTAAAAATTGTCCACGTGATACATATATAATCACGATTTAAACATTTCATTTGTATTAATTGAATATATATTATTAGGAAGTTTTGTTTATCTGGGTAAGTTGTCAGCTTATATGAACTAATAGCTAGCGTGGCTTGCATATGGGTACATCCGGTCTCTTACCCTCGACCGCGGCGGTAACTTTATGGTCAGGAAGCCACAAATATTTACAGTGGGGCTCGGTCAGTCAATATGATTCCTTTGACATCACTCAACTTATGTATTCTGCTCTCGTATTGACAATTTGAATGATATCAAGAACATTTTTAATATCTTCTGACATAGATGGCGCTATAGTTGATTGGGTTGCACAATGTTCTATGACTCACAGGATGAGTATGAGGTGTATGAGGTGCACAATAAACTACAGGTAACAGGATAAGAGGGGGTAGAAATAGCCTAAGCTACTCTATCCCTTCGAGATGTATTTATTGCTTATCTCAATAAACATACTTGAACTTGAACTTGAACAGGATAAGTATGGGTTGCACAATAATTTACAAGTCACAGGATGGGTATGGGGTGCACAAACAACTGGTAACAGGATGAGTATGCGTTGCACAATAAGTTACAGGTCACAGGATGAGTATGGGGTGCACAAACTACTGGTAACAGGATGAGTATGGGTTCACATAATGCGACTGTTCACCTACCAGTAAATAGGTACTCAGGAGTTAGTCAGCTTGTTGTGGGGTTGCATCCTAGGCGGGGTCAGTAATTCGACCTTAACGATGACCTTGATAAAAGCTTATCGTGTATGAATATACTGTGGCTTCCTGTCCCCCAACACAATGAATTATTATAATTATAATATTATGGTTTATAATTAATTTAAGTTCTTAAGAGCGATCCTGTGTCATAATTGACATACGTCTATCTTTACCTCAACATTTTATAAGTTAATTTTTGTCTGTATATGATGATGATCATATACAATTAAGGTAGCATTGCAACTTTATAGGAAATTGTTAAATCCAAAATATATCTTGGTTCTTATACTTGAGATATTGTTACAATAAACGTTTGAAAACAAAGTTTATATCTGTATTTAAAATATAAAACATTTTGCGTTTATCAACGCATCTCTCTGAATTACAATTTTTTTATGAATTGTGAAGCCTGTATTGGCCGCCTGGCAGGACACATGCATTGGAAGTTTTCATGTGTCCGGACACCGGCGATGGTGTCGTATTGGCTATTTATTTAACCATATCTTGGCTTTCATTTAAGATATATTTTCCTTGAAATGTAGTCACATTATCGTCTACATCTGTGTTTATGCTGACATATAGACCTTTGATGTTACTTTGCACATATGCAAATGAATTACACAATTAATTCACTTGTTTGTAGGCCTTCACACTCCCTGAGATAGCCATCACGTGACTATAAATAAATAAATAAATAAATATGTTTATTCAGGAAAGGTACATACATAGAGAGATTTTACATAAGTTGATCGATTTATAGATAGAGCTAGTACATACAATGCCTAAAGCCACTATTACGCAATGCGTTTCGGGCAAGAAAACATTAATATCTAAAACTTAATGCTAATTGAACAAAAAGAATAAAATGTTTTGAGAACAGATACAAATAAAGGTACAAAAAAAAGGGGGGGAACATGACTGAAAAGCAGCACAAATACAATATGTAGACAAACAGCGTTGAATAAAAAAAAAAAAATAAGACATGGGTTGACAATAGAGGGGTAAGGTAGGTTACAGGGAGTTTAACAGGTAGTGTTTAGTTTTAATCTTAAACTGGTTGAGAGAGGTACAGTCTTTAACATGGTTGGGAAGGTCATTCCACATTCTGGGTCCCTTGATTTGTAGAGCATTTCTAGTTTGGTTAAGTCGTACTCTTGGAATATCAAAACTGTATTTATTTCTGGTGTGGTGCTCATGGGTTCTGTTACAGCTTTCAATGAAGCTTTTGAGGTCAGGATTGGCATTACAGTTCAGCGTTTTATATATGTATAATACACATGAGAGAATGTGCAGTGACTTAATATCTAACATATTGAGAGATTTGAGTAGGGGTACCGAGTGATGTCTGGGGCCAGAGTTGGATATTGTCCTAATAGCAGCTTTGTGTTGAGTAATTAGAGGACGTAAATGATTTTGGGTAGTAGAACCCCAAGCACAAATACCATAGTTGAGATATGGATAGATGAGGGAGTAATAGAGAGTCACCAGGGCAGGGCGGGGTACATAATATCTGATCTTGGAAAGAATGCCAACAGTTTTTGAAACTTTTTTTGATATATTTAGAATGTGTCCCTGGAAATTAAGCTTGTGATCAATGAGAACGCCAAGGAATTTGCCATCTAATTTGTTACAAATTTGGGTATTGTTAATCTTGAGATTTATTTGGTTAGAGGATTTATTGCCAAACAGAATATAGAAAGTTTTGTCAATGTTAAGGGTGAGTTTGTTGGCAGTTAGCCAAAGATGGACTTTATTAAGCTCGGTATTTACTGTGGCATTTAGAGCAAGGGGGTCAGGACTGGAGTAAATGAAGGTTGTGTCGTCAGCAAATAGAATTGGTCTAAGGTGTTGGGAGGCATTTGGAAGGTCATTAATGTAGATGAGAAAGAGGAGAGGGCCAAGTATACTGCCCTGAGGAACACCAATGTTGATGGGTAGGGTAGGAGAAATTGAATTGTTCACAGAAACATACTGGAGTCTATCAGTAAGGTAAGATTTGAGGTATTGCAGGGAGAGTCCTCTGACTCCATAATGATGTAATTTAAGAAGAAGGTTTTGGTGGTTCACAGTGTCAAAAGCCTTACGCAGGTCCACAAATAACCCAACAGGGAACTCATTTTTATCAAGAGCTGCATGAATTAAGTTAATCATACTAATCAGTGCATCGTTAGTGCTTTTTTTAGGTCTGAAGCCATATTGGCAAGAGCTAAGTATATTGTGCTTGGCTAGATAAGAGTAGAGCTGCTTGTAGATTAGTTTTTCAAAAATTTTTGATAAGTTAGGCAGGATTGAAATAGGTCTGTAGTTGTTAACATCTGTGGGATCACCACATTTGTGGACAGGGGTTACTCTCGCTTTTTTTAGAATATCTGGAAAGGTTTGGAGTTCAAGTGACTTGTTGAAGAGCAAAGCAATTGCAGGGGCTAAGGATCTGGAGGCTTTTTTGTAAATTAATGTCGGAATCTCCTCAAGGGCACTAGACTTGGTTTTAAGGGAAAGGATTATCTCATTGACATCAGTGGAATTAGTAGGCTTTAGGTACAGAGACTGTGGATAGTTACCTGTAAGGTAGTCCTTAACCTCAGTACTGGAAGAAGGAATATCATTTGCAAGGGATGACCCAATGGAAGAGAAGAACCTATTGAACTCAATAGCAGAATCAGATGCTGAAAGCTGACCATCGTTATTTGACAGGAGTGTTGGTTTGTTATTTAAAATCTTCTTTGATCCCAAGATTTGTGAAATTGTGCTCCAAGTTTTTTAATGTTGCTCTTTATTTGGGTAAATTTATCTTCGTAGTATTTAGTTTTGGCTCGTCTAATTATCTTAGATAGCAGTAAAGAGTAATTCTTTGAGAATTCTTTAGAGACGGTTCCTAGCCTATACTTCTTCTCAAGGTCATGTTTTTTATTAATGGATTTAAGTATTCCCTTTGTAAGCCAGGGATTGTTAAGCCTTTTGGTAGTGACTTGTTTTGTAAGCATAGGACAGTGGGTGTTATAAAGGCTTAGAGTTTTTTGAAGAAAAGATTGTACTGCTAGGTTGATGTCCCATATGTTACCTAACTCTGATTCCCAGTTGACATTATCAGCAGCAGTTATAAAATTCCCTATAGCAGATTCATTGTGCAGCCTAAAACTTATCTCCCTTGACTCTAGAGGTGGTTTGTTAATGGTAGTTAAGAGAAATGTGGGGTAATGGTCTGTAGTACTGTCGGTGATTATACCTGAAGTAAGCGGAGAGGTTATGTTGGTCCAGATGTGATCTAGAGTCGTGGCTGTACTATCAGTGATTCTGGTAGGTCTAGTGATTAAGGGTATGAGGAAGCAGGAATTCATACAGTTGAGGAAGCTAACAGTAGTAGGGTGCTCAGGCTCGCAGAGGTCAATATTAAAGTCCCCTGCGATAATTAGATGGTTTTTGTTAAGTCTGTTATCGAGTATTAGATTTCTAAGGTTTGAATTGAATTCGGGCACATCAGTGTTAGGAATCCTATAGACTGCTCCCACAGACAGGATAGACTCGGTACCCTTTACTCTGAAACTGGCGAAGATATACTCCCCACAGCAGTCTCTAGTTCTAATTACTTTTAAGCATGTTAGTTCATGATGGTAGTAAAGAGCAGTACCACCACCTCTCTGAGTTTGACGACAGTTGTGAATTGCCAAGTAGTTAGGCATGTTAAAGAGTTGAGTAGTATCCTCTTTCAACCATGTTTCAGTAAGTACAATAAAAGTGAATTTGTTGTCAATAGTTTCAATTAAGGCACTAACATCATCGAAGTGTTTACCTAGGGATCTAACATTTAAGTTGATTACAGAGATATTGTGATTATGTGATAATACATTGTTTACATCATTTGCTGTAAAATATCTGCAGTTCAGATCATTAAAGTGATGATTGTCATAGATAGTGGATAAGAGGTTTAGTTCTGGGTCTATACTTGTCTGCATAAGAAGGCTGGTTATTAACCAGAAATAGTATGAACTTATTTAAGAGAACAAAATGTGATCAATAATTACTTTTCAATAGAAAAGTTAATTATAGCAAAAATGTCTATAAAAAGACATATATCTTTACTTTCACTTCAGCTATATTTATGCTAAAGTATTAACATGCAGCTTATATTTCTGTCTTTATTGTGACATAGAAAACTTCGTTTATTACAATATTTAGATTAAATTAACATTGATCTTTGAAAGATCATAGTTCCCATGGATAGGGAGAGCGTCGGCCAAGACATCTTGTTTGAAATATGAATATCTTTCCTGTCTAATAAGATATAATCTCTGTGATGGATTCACAAAAACTTTTATCTCTGCCTTTCTGATAACATATACAAATATAAGTTTTATTTGTGACTCTCTATTAAGTAATATATCAGAGAGCGTGTAGGGTTCTGTGTTCTATGAACGAAAAGGACATGAGTAGTTTAAGTAGCGAACGCATACAAACGAATAACGTTAGTATCTATATAACAAAATTATTGTCCTGTGGAGTTTATTTAACTTACAGACACTTTTTTATAAATAAATATTAAATGTTTTGTGGCTATTTATGAAAGATATTATTACAAATACCCATTCTACTTGTTAATATCATTAATTAAATTTGCGACAATTTGAGCAAAGAATTGCGACGACTGGATCACTGTGTACAGGAGGCTGCTATGGCAGCAAACACTCTCCAGGCGACCATATATCTTGGATAAGTCGCTCCACAATTTTGTCGCTTGGACCGTCGACTTCCTATGGCGTCACCTGTTACATATTTACTTCGAATTTCGATATGAAATTACATTATTTCAGAATGAAAATAGGTTTGATCGTGTTCTACGTGCAGCACCAACATTACAGTAAGTAAATATACCATATTTCTTCATTACTTACGTAATGCTATGAGGATTTGGGTACATTTGGGTAGATTTGGGTAGATTTGGGTAATTCTACGGACCGGTTTCGAGTGTGCAGAGTGTGGCAGGAGTTTTACGAATGTGAAACTATTTAACACACATGTTAAATCATTGGCGGTTCGCCTCATGAGTGTCGAGAATGTGGGAAAATGATTCAGGCGTCTTCGAAGTCTGAAGTCCGTGTGTTACTGCACTGTGTCCGGAAGGCCACATTACTCAATGCCTTTATCCATTCTGAGCTGTGCGCCAGTGCAGCATTTGATGCAACTAGGGAGAATGTCATGGCACATAGCGAAGGAGCCTAGTGCTAGTTACCCAATACAATGTCGGGGTATGCACAATGAAGGGCTCATTTCTTAAGCAGTCATTATGTCTGGCTATGTGTTTTCACTTTTCCCGTTTAAGTAGTCCCTGCCAAGGGTCCAGCGGCTAATGGCCACGGCTGCGCTCGGGCCAGGCCCAGCTACCGATGTCTTGGCTGACGTGGATACGCTGCCGATGACCTAGCAGCTGATAAGCCAGCAGACGGTGTGCTGGCTGAACATGCCCCTGGGGGCCAAGCCCAGCCGTCGATGTTCAGGATGTAGTCCCGGCCGACGGTCCAGCAGTCGTTGGCCCAGCCGGTGGTGTGCCAGCTGAGCATGCCCCTGGGGGCCAAGCACAGCTGCTGTTGTTCCGGCTGATGCGGTCCCAGCCGATGATCCAGCAGCTGAGCACAGCCGGAGGGCCGGAGGAAGCCGGAGAGCTTCCTGGCATTACGTTGGTACTGGATGAATGTGTTAGGTTGGGCTGACCTAACCTAAACTACCCTAACCTAACCTAACCTTTCTGGCGCTTGGCTCGTCATGTTTAGTTGGCGTCGCCAGCTCTATATTTTTGTCTAATTTTTTAATAAAAATATATTTTCCAGATTAGAGTTATGCCGGAGCAGCCGGCCCATCTCCATTATCCTAAGGTACAGTCCTGCCCGTGTTATCCACCACGCCCGCGTGCGCGGTGCCCTGTTGTAGTAGGGATTGTCCCGGTGCCTGGCGTGTACCCAGCGCCTGTCCCGGCTGCTGATGTTCCGGCGGAAGTGGTTCCCGCTGATGGTCCAGCAGCCGAAGGCTGGCATGCTGAGCTAGCCCCTGGGGGCAAAGCACAGCTGCTGCTGTTCCGGCTGATGTGGCACCAGCCGATGGTCCAGCAACTGATGGCACAGCTGGTGGAGTGCCAAGCTGAGCCTGCCCCTGGGGGTCGAGCACAGCTGCTGTTGTTCCGGCTGATGTGGCCCCAGCCGATGAGCCAGGAACTGTTGGCACAGCTGGTGGGGTCCCAAGCTGAGCATGCCCCTGGGGGCCGAGAACAGCCGCTCGGATGTGGTCCCAGCTGATGTCTAGCAGCTGAGGGCACAGCTGGTGGTGTTCCAGCGGTGCACGCCCCTGGGGGCTAAGCACAGCTGCTGTAGTTCCGGCTGATGTGGTACCGCCAGCAGACGGCACAGCTGGCGGTGTTCCAGCTGAGCATGCCCCGGGGGCCAAGCACAGCTGCTGATGCTCCGGCGGAGGTGGTCACAGTCGATGGTTCAGCAGCTGAGGGCACAGCGGGTGGTGTCCTATTATTAATTTTTTCCATTATTAGTTTCATGTTATAATTGATTTATTATTTATTTCTTTAATTTTATAATTTTATTGTGTTTGTTGTTCTAAGTCCATCTATATAAACTTGTTATTTCCTATTGCTTACTTTACTTGCCAGCCGACGATCCAGCAGCTGATGGTTCAGCTGGCGGTGTTCCGTGCGGAGCACGACACTGGGGGCCAAGTAAAGCTGCTGTGTGTTCCGGCTGATGTGTTCCCAGCCGATGATCCAGCAGCCGACGGCACAGCTGGCGGTGTGCCAGCTGAGCATGCCCAGGGGGCCAAGCACAGCTGCTGTTGTTCCGGCCGCTGAGGTCCCAGCCGATGATCCAGCATGCCGATGGAACACCTGGTGGTGTTTATTACCAGCCCGGCTTATGTGGTCCCAGCCGATGATCCAGCAGCTGACGGCACAGCTGGCTGTGTGCCAGCTGAGCATGCCCTGGGGGAAAAGCACAGCTGCTGTTGTCCCGGCTGATGAGGTCCCAGCCGATGATCCAGCATGCCAATGGCACACCTGGTGGTGTCCCAGCTGTGCACGACCCCGGGGGCCAAGCACAGCTGCTGTTGTTCCGGCTGATGTGGTACCAGCCGATGATCCAGCTACAGATGCCACAGCTGGTGGCGTTCCGAGCAGAGCATGACCCAGGCGGCCAAGCACAGCTGCTGCTGTTCGGCGGAGGTGGTCCCAGCCGATGATCCAGCAGCTGACGGCACAGCTGGCGGTGTTCCAGCTGAGCATGCCCCTGGGTGCCAAGCCCGGCTGCTGTAGTTCCAGCTGATGTGGTCCCAGCTGATGGTCCAGCAGCCGCAGGCTCCGCTGGCAGTCTTCCAGAGGAGCGTGCCCTTGCCAGCTGCTGAGGTCCCAGCCGATGATCCAGCAGCTGATGGCACAGCTGAGGGTGTTCACCTGAGCATGCCCTGGGGGGCCAGGACCAGTTCTGGATGTCCTGGCTGAAGATTTCGCGCAGCTGCAAGGTCCAGTTGCCGAGGCTGCAGATCGCGTGTCCAAACGAGGATCTTCACGAGGGAAGAAGGGAAGTAAGCATTTTCTAACCATCTTGCTAATATTTTTGTTACAGTTCTCATTCGTCTTGTCGAGCATAAGTGGTTCTGCAGTTCCATGCCACTTACCCCCCTCTTGCCTTGGCCTGTTGGCGTCCCTTAGTACTTCCCGCTTACACTGGGGGCCAGGCACAGCTGCCGTTGTCCCTGCTGGTGGGGGTACCACCGATGATTCAGTGGCTGCTGGCCCAGCTGGTGGTGTTCCAGCTGGGCATGCCCTGGGGGGCAAGCACAGCTGCTGTTGTCCCGGCTGGTGTGGTCCCAGCCGACGTTCCAGTAGCTGATGGCACAGCTGGTGGTGTCCAGCTGAGCTTGCCCCTGGGGCCATGTACAGCTGCTGTTGTCCCGGCTGATGCGGTACCAGCCGATGAGCCGGCAGCTGATGGCACAGCTGGGGGTGTTCCAGCTGGGCACGCCAGGGGCCAAGCGCAGCTGCTGTTGTTCCGGCTGAGGTGGTCACAGCGATGGCCCAGCTGGTGGTGCCCCAAGCTGCGCATGCCCATGGGGGCCAGGCACAGCTGCTGCTGTTCCGGCGATGACGATGAGGTACCAGACGAGGATCCAGCAGTCGATGGCCAAGCCGCTGGTGTTCCACCTGAGCAGGCCCCTGGGGGCCAAGCGCGGCTGCTGTTGTTAAGCTGAGGTGGTCCCAGCCAATGATCCAGCAGCTGATGGCCAGCTGGTGGTGTCCCAAGCTGAGCACGCCCCTAACGCATTTCTCTCCTTTTAATAATAAATTTGTTACAGTTCTCATACGTCTTATGAGCGTAAGTGGTTCCGCAGTTCAATTCACTTAACACCCTCTTACCTTGGACTGTTGGCGTGCTTAGTATCTCCCCGCGGCATAGCGATATGGACTTCGCTGCACTCTGGCAGTCTTCGGAGCCACCTGCAGTCCACTGGCTGAACTGTGCTTCAACATCATCATCATCATCACCATCATCTTATTAAATTTAAATTTAACAATTTAATTTATGTAAAA
>WNGS01113421.1:0-16116 GCA_020271785.1 Procambarus virginalis
AAGAATTTTAAAAGAATTACTCATCATTGCTATCTAAAATAATTAGCCTGGTTGATACCTGGTTGATGGGGTTCTGGAGTTCTTCTACTCCCCAAGCCCGGCCGAGGCCAGGCTTGACTTGTGAGAGTTTGGTCCACTAGGCTTTGCTTGGAGCGCCCGCAGGCCCACATACCCACCACAGCCCGGGCTGGTCCGAACTCCTTGGAGGAATAAATCTAGTTTCCTCTGAAGATTCCACGTTGTTCCGGCAATATTTCTTATGCTTGCTGGAGGACGTTGAACACGCGGACCTCTGATGTTTCTACAGTGTCTCTGATTGTGCCTGTGGCACCCCTGCTCTTCACTGGCTCTATTCTGCTTTTCTTCCATATCGTTCACTCCAGTACGTTGTTATTTTACTGTGTATTTTGGGACCTGGCCCTCCAGTATCTTCCAGGTGTATTATTTGATATCTCTCTCGTCTTCTTTCTAGTGATACATTTGGAGAGCTTCTAATGTGAGTACATTAGAAGAGCCAAAAGTAAATACTACGAAGATAAATTTACCCACACAAAGGACAACATTAAGAAAACATGGAGCACAATTTCAAATATTGGGATCATAGAAGATTTAATAACAAACCAATACTCCTGTCCAATAACGATGGTCAGCTTACAGCATGTAATACTGCTATTGAGTTCAATAGGTTCTTCTCTTCTATTGGGTCATCCCTTGCAAATGATATTCCATCTTCCAGTACTGATGTTCAGGACTATCTTACAGGTAACTATCCAGTCTCTATACCTAACGCCTGCAAATTCCCCTGATGTTAATGAGATAATCCTTTCCCTTCAAACCAAGTCTAGTGCCCTTGAGGAGAAACCAACTTTAATTTACAAAAAGCCTCCAGATCTTTAGCCCCTGTTATTGCATTGCTCTTCAACAAGTCACTTGAACTCCAAACCTTTCCAGATATTCTAAAAAAAAAAACAAGAGTAACCCCTGTCCACAAACGTGGTGATCTCACTGATGTTAACTACAGACCTATATCAATCCTGCCAAACTTGTCAAAATATTTGAAAAACTAATCTACAAGCAGCTTTACTCTTATCTAGCCAAACACAATATACTTAACTCTTGTCAATATGGTTTCAGACCCAAAAAACACTAACGAGCACTTATTCGTATGATTAACTTGATACATGCAGCTCTTGACAAAAATGAGTTCCCGGTTGGGTTATTTGTGGACCTGCGTAAGGCTTTTGACACTGTCTATCACCACAACCTTCTTCTTAAATTAAAGTATGTTTCTGTGAATAATTCAATTTCTCCCACCCTACCCATCAACATTGGTGTTCCTCATGGCAGCATACTTGGCCTATCCTCTTTCTCATCTACATTAATGACCTTCCAAATGCCTCCCACACCTCAAACTAATTCTATTTGCTGACGACACAACCTTCATTTACTCCAGTCCTGACCCCCTTGCTCTAAATGTCACAGTGAATACTGAGCTAAATAAAGTCCATCTTTGGCTAACTGCCAACAAACTCACCCTCAACATTGACAAAACTTTCTATATTTTGATTGGCAATAATCCTCAAATCAAATAAATCTCAGGATAAATAATACCGAAATTTGTAACAAAGTAGATGGAAAATTCCTTGGCGTTCTCATTGACCACAAGCGGAATTTCCAGGGACACATTCTAAATATATCAAAAAAAGTTTCAAAACTATTGGCATTCTTTCTAAGATCAGATATTATGTACCTCGCCCTGCCCTGGTGATGCTCTATTACTCCCTCAACTATCCTTATCTCAACTATGGTATTTGTGCTTGGGGTTCTACTACCCAAAATCATTTACGTCCTCTAATTACTCAACAGAAAGCTGCTATTAGGACAATATCTAATTCTGGCCCCAGACATCACTCAGTACCCTTACTCAAATCTCTGAATATGTTAGATATTAAGTCACTGCACATCCTCTCATGTGTATTTTATATATATAAATGCTGAACTGTAATGTCAATCCTGACCTTAAAAGCTTCCTATTAGGTTGTAACAGATCCCATGAGCACCACACCAGAAACAAATACCTATTTGATATTCCAAGAGTACGACTTAATCAAACTAGAAATGCTTTACAAATCAATGGACCTCGAATGTGGAATGACCTTCCCAATTAAAGATTAAAGATAAGACAAAAGATTAAACAATCCATGGCTCACAAGCGGCATTCTCAATTCAATCAACAAAAACATGAATATGAAAGAAACTTAGGATTGGCCTAGTTTCAAAGGAAGTAGCTAAAAGTACTCATCAATGCTTACCAGTATCATAAGAAAGGCAAAACTTGCATATTATGTGAATAGATTCAATGAAGCAAAAGGCAACATGAAAAGCACTTGGAAAACCATCTCTAGTATCCTAGGACTAAACAACACTCACATAACCAATAAAACTCTACAAGGATGGGATATACCGTCAACTGATTTAGAAATGGCAAATGAATTTAATAGTTTCTTTTCATCGGTTGGTGCTAATCTTGCCAGTAAAATCCCACAGACTCAGACACATATTAACACATATCTCTCAGGCAGCTATCCAAACTCTCTTCTCCTTTCACCAATCAGCCCGGAAGATGTTGTGTCCATCATACACTCTCTAAAAACAAAGGCAGGGAACACCAGTGAAATTCCGTCCATTGTATACAAGAGAGCCTCCCATGCCCTTGCCCCACCCATAGCCCTACTGTTCAACAAATCTATAGAGTGTCACACCTTCCCTGATATCCTCAAAAAAGCAAGAGTAACGCCAGTCCATAAAGGAGGCAATCCGGCGGACATAAACAATTATAGACCAATATCAAATCTACCCATTCTATCAAAAATATTTGAAAAAATTATTTACAAACAGCTCTATTCCTACCTCGTAAAATTCGACATACTCAGCCCCTGCCAGTTTGGCTTCAGGTCCCAAAAGAGCACCAACGATGCAATCATTAGTCTCCTTGACGTAATCTACTCAGCACTTGACAAAAATGAGTTTCCGATTGGACTCTTCATTGACCTAAGAAAAGCCTTTGATACTGTTAATCACAACTACCTCTTACTTAAACTCCAGCATTATGGAATCCGAGGCCTTGCCCTTGACTACATCCGATCCTATCTTAGTGACAGACACCAATATGTAACTATCAATGAAACAACTTCTTCCACTCTACCAATTACCGTTGGAGTGCCACAGGGCAGTATCTTAGGACCTCTTCTATTTCTTATATATATAAACGATCTGCCTAATGTCTCTAATATTCTCAAACCTATATTGTTTGCTGACGATACTACTCTTATCTATTCAGACCTCAACCCACATACACTAAATAATGTTGTGAATAATGAATTAAAAAAAGTCCACTTATGGATGTCAACTAACAAACTAACATTAAACATCGAAAAGACTTACTACATCTTATTTGGAAGCAAATCATCAAATGCAATTCAGCTACAGATAGACAACATTAACATCAGTAATAAAAATGATGGCAAGTTTCTTGGCCTATTCCTAGACAAGAGACTCAACTTCAGCACCCACATTCAACACATAACTAAGAAAGTCTCTAAGACAGTTGGTATACTCTCCAAAATCAGATATTATGTTCCTAACTCTGCTCTCCTCTCTCTCTATTATGCTCTAATCTACCCCTATCTTAATTATGGTATCTGTGCATGGGGGTCTACCACTGCAAACCACCTTAAGCCCATCATCACCCAGCAAAAATCTGCTATCAGAATAATAACTAACTCTGCTTTCAGACAACACTCAGCTCCCTTGTTTAAATCCCTAAACTTGCTAAATATTAACTCCCTCCACACATTCTCTTGTGTCAACTACATCTACAAAACCCTGTTCTTAAATGCAAACCATGCTCTGAAACTCTCTCTGGACAGATGTAATAGGACCCATTATCACCACACCAGAAATAAATATCTCTTTGATATCCCCAGGGTCAAACTTAATCTGTGTAAACACTCTATGCAAATTAAGGGACCTAGTCTATGGAACTCACTCCCTAGTGAATTGAAAAACTGTAAAACTTTTGCCTTATTTAAAAACAAAACCAAAAAGTACTTAATTTCATCTTCTTAGTTTCCTACACTGAGCTTTATTTTTTGCTCTGTATCTAGTGTTACCCAATCTCCTAATTCTTATGTACTTAACCCAAACAACCTTATCATTGTGTTCATTGCTGTCTTCCTTTATGTGCTAGCCATTTGCTGTATTGTGCCTACCAAATTTTGTCAACTACCATTCAAGCTTTCATTGCAATCAATCTTAGCTACCTAAGTGCTTTATTATACTGTACCTACAATTTTCTCATCTTTTTTTTTCTTTTTTCTTTTCTTGCTATGTAACTGTTATTATTTCCTTTTTATAATTTTTGCTAGTATTTACCTACTAAAAATTTTCTTAGATTAAGGACCTGCCCGAAACGCTGCGCGTACTAGTGGCTTTACAAGATTGTAATTACCATATTATATATTCTCACATTCCCAATGTACCTTCTTGTATATGAATAAATAAAATAAAATAAAATAAATAAATTATATTAAAGACTGTACCTCTCCCAACCAGTTGAAGATGAAAACTAAGTACTTCCTAATTAACTCCATGAAACCTACCTCACCCCCAATATGTCAACCCATGTCTACTATTCTAAGCAATGCGGTTTGTTGACCAAATTGTATTTTTTTGTTTAGTTTTTTTCTCCCCTCTTCTTTCATTTTTTGTTCTTATTTTTTCTCAACACCATTTATACTGTAATCTCAATTAGTATTAAGCTTTAGTCTTAGTGTTTTTCCTGCCCGAAATGCTTTGTGTAATAGTGGCTTTAGGCATTTTATGTGCTAGCTCTATCTATAAATCCATCAACTTTTTGTATCTTACCTTGTATGTATGTACTTTACCTGAATAAATATTTGTATATGTATTTTGTATTTAAAAGATGGGGCTCCCCCCAGGGGTGCATCGCGAATATACGCCCCGCAATTACCACCTTAAGAACCATTAGTTCGTCCAGATCGGGTTCAGCATCGAAGGCGAGGATTGACAACAGAAGTGTTCCCTCGCTCTCAACGTCAGGTACTATGGGTTATCATGAGGTTATCTTGAGATGATTTTGGGGCTTAGCGTCCCCACGGCCCAGTCCTCGACCAGGCCTCGTTTATGTTACACACGCCCAGGAAGCAGCCCGTAACAGCTGTCTAACTCCCAGGTACCTATTTACTCCTAGGTAAACAGGCACATCAGGGGTGAAAGAAACTCTGCCCATTTGTTTCCGCCCGCCACCGGGGATTGAACCCAGAACCTCAGGTCTATGAATTCGAAGTGCTATCCTCTCAACTGTCCCCTTGGCCTGACAGACCTTTTAAACAAGGTTTCTTGGCCGACGCTCTCTCCTGTCAATGGGAACTACGACCTTTTAAAGATCAATATTAATTTAACCCTTAAATGGCGCATGGCTATATACCATTTGACACCCACAGGCGCATACAAAAAAAAATCTTTTTTCTTTCTAACCTGTTAATTTGTGTTCACTGATCATGGAAAAATAATAAAAAAATCCTAAGTGGCATATATTGCCCGCTATAGGGCGGGGAAGTCTGGCAAAATACAGGCGCTGACTCAGCGTGCGTCCCAGGCGGTCTGTTGATCACCGGCTGTCAGGCCGGAGTTGCCACAAAGAGATAATTACCTAATTATTTCAATGTCTCTGATTTTTCGTAGTTTTTTTGCTGTAATATTATTCAATAGTGTGTAGTGTGATATATTTATATAATAAAATGAGTGAATCATCGCTGTATTTAAAAATATGGTGTGCATATTGTTGATACAATTATGTCCGTCAAACAGTGAACAAATACTTTGTCGGTTATTACACTATATACACAGGTTATATATAAGTATCTGCATGTTTTGTTCACCATAACGAACCACTAAGTTGCTATTATGAGTCAAAAAGTAACGAGGAGTGACTGCCGTGTACCAGCCAGCCACGCACGCCCTCCCTCAAGTCACCTGACTCACCCACATTCTCCTCCCACAATACTGTTTTTGCTTTTATTCACTATATACAGACGCTACAAGTATCTACATTCGTGTTCACCATAACGAACCACTAACCCAGCAAACACAAATCATCTAGAAAACGTTCGTCTATCTCTTCCCATAGGCGTGGGAATGATTTACATTGAGAATGGTGCAGGAGAGCCATTGAGAAACTTTTAATAAAAAAATCCAAACACAAAGGTTTTATAATAAATTGTTTTTCTACAACTATTTTGTTCCTAATGTATTACAAATAGTTTTTACATGTTTAATTATAAAAATTTATGGTGTTTTTTGTAAAATTCATTAATAAATTGTGAATGATATTTATTGGCTGAGTGAAACCTTCACAATCCATTTAGTTATAATATATGATCAGAAAAAGTAGTTTTCCAAATTTTCAAAAAATCGCTCTTTTTAACACAATTTGACTCGTTATGCATTCCACTAAACACTAATATCATGTTTAAATATATAATTTATGTATTATTCCCTAAAATAATTTATATAAATTATAAAAGTTGCTGGAAAGTGGTGTGAAAGAATCTGAAAACGTTTTGTTATCTTATATTGGCGTGTTCTTATTAACTATGTCTCGAGTGCACAGTTTATCAAACAAGAAGATTAACATTCGTCAACCCTTAAAATCTTATATGTTATCTTGCTGTTGCAAAATGGGTGAATCTTTAAGAACAGCTAGTATATATGACAAATGGTGTTTTCCCGAACTCAAACATTGTAGGGTTTATTATTCTACACATATTTCTAATGACTCTTAGATGTTTACATTCTCTGAAGTATAATTGTGAAGGCTGTGTCCATCACTCTCACCACAGATTCTTAAACTCCTCTCTGCAGGTTCAACTATAATTAATTTCCATTCTGAATCTCCATGGACATTTGTATCCAAAATGAAACCAATATGGTTTCCTTCAGGGCCTTCAGCCAGCACATTTGCTCATTAATTTCCACAGATTTCAACATGGTAGGGGATTTACAGAAATTTGGCTATTCATATTGTTATTTTAAAAATATGAATGCATTTCCATACGATAAGACAAATACATGAGTTTATGATAAATTCGTTTTCTGTGATATAACATTGATATGCTCTTTTTTCTTTAACCGCATACTAAACTAAATCACGATCGAGCGTATATATTGCTTTTTAAGAATTAAGCGCCACCACTGACCGCCAAATAAGTGCTCACATCAACAGAGTTGATGTATAAATGTTCAACGCTCAACAGAGTTAGTATAAATGGGATTAAATCAGAGTTGGAAAATGTTGTAGGTTGAGTACCTCAAGGCTCTGTCCTGGGACCTCTGTTGTTTATAATACTGTACAGTATATATAAATGATTTAGATTCAGGTTTGAGTAACAACATTTGCAAATTTGCCGATGATACAAAAATCGGTAGGGAAATAACACAGAAGACTCACTATCTCTTCAAGTTGATCTAAATAGAGTTTTGAAATGGGCAAAAGGTTGACAGATGCAGTTCAATGCTGATAAATGTAAAGTTTTGAGGTTAGGTAATGATATGATAGAGTTACAAGATACGAGATAGATGGTGTTGTGATTGCAAAGTCGGGTATTTCGAAAGGGAACTTGGAGTTATGATTAGTAAGAATTTAAACAGTCTCCGTGGTGTAGTGGTAAGACACTCGCCTGGCGTTCCGCGAGCGCTATGTCATGGGTTCGTATCCTGGCCGGGGAGGATTTACTGGGCGCAATTCCTTAACTGTAGCCTCTGTTTAACGCAACAGTAAAAATGTGTACTTGGATGAAAAAACGATTCTTCGCGGCGGGGATCGTATTCCAGGGACCTGCCCGAAACGCTACGCGTACTAGTGGCTGTACAAGAATGTAACAACTCTTGTATATATCTCAAAACAAAACAAAACAAAACCAAAAGATCAATGCATGAATGTTCGTAATAAGGCAAATAGTACACTAGGATTTATTAATCGAAGGGTTAATAACAGGACACCTGGTTTTGTTCTTCAGCTATAGCTTGCTCTTTAAAGCTCTTCATTCCCGTGCTGTCTCTTGGGTGGCTTAATTCTTATCAATCAATCAATTTGTTGCTTTGGTTAGGTCCCATTTTGATTATGCAGTTCAGTTTTAGTCGCCGTACTATAGAATTGATATAAATTCACTTGAACGTATCCAGCATAGTTAATTAACAAAGTTAATTCCCCAATTGCATTCACTGAAAAGGCGAAGAGTTAGGTGTGACATGATAGAGGTTTACAAGATGATGAATGGACATAACAAATGGGATATTAAAAGTATCAGCACCAGACGAAATAATGGGTATAAATTGCATAAGTTTAGATTTAGGAAAGACCTGGGAAAATACTGGTTCGGTAACAGGGTTGTTGATTTGTGGAACAAATTACCGCCAAACGTGGATTGATTGTTTCAAACGTGGGTTCGACATGTATATGAGTGGGCTTGGGTGGTTATAAGAGTGGAAAAATGTTGTAAGCTGAGTGCCTCAAGCCTCTGGACTGGGACCTCTGTTGTTTATAATAAATATAAATATTTTAGACTAAGGTTTGAGTAGCAGCATTTGCAAATTTGCCGATGATACAAAAATCGAATATAAAAAAATATAAAATATCAAAAATCGAAAATCCAATATATGATCTGTCTTGGTCTTTAATGGACCTATCCTTTCCCTAACCTTTGTTCGATATAACTGAAAAAAAACTTTAGGATTTGCCTTTGCTTAACCTGTTATACGGACTTCAGAGTTTCTTCTTTTTCAACTTCATAGTGGTGGAGGAATTATTTTTCGAACTTCATAGTAGTGGAGGTGGGCTGCCTCGATTGTTTCAAGCGCGGGTTAGACATGTATATTAGTAGGATTGGGTGGTTATAGATAGGAGCTGCCTGGTATGGGCCAATAGGCCTTCTGCAGTTACCTTTGTTCTTATGTTTTTGCCCTGTAACCTAAATGGTTACAGAGGCACATATATGGGCTTAGGGACTGAACCCCACAATACATTTAGCTAAACTGGTTACAATCTTGATGATATAGTTACAAAATGCATTATAAGTCGTCACATTCGAGATCGACCATTCGTCGAGTCGTCGATCGTCACATTCGAGATGGGTTCGAGATCAACCACAATTACAGTTTCTATGCAGGCGATGAGTCACAATAACCTGGCTAAAGTATGTTGACCAGACCACACGAAGGTGAAGGGATGACGATGGGATGTTGCTTAAGCGTCAAAACGAAAATGTGTATACTCTTTTTACTCTCCTGACCTTAGTTCTCTAGCTACGTATTTCATTTTGATACCAACGTGTTCGCAATAAAATTCTCTAGAAGAACATTAGTAAAAAAGGTCACGAAAGGTATAGGGATACCAGCACCAAATAAATAACTAAGGAGATGACTCGCCATATGCGCCCAACAGCAACAAAATGTTTTTACTCTTGGGATTGTTATCACTTCCACACTTGTTCTACAGCGTTAATTTTGGTATCAATGGACTCGCAATGAAATTCCCAACACAGTGATATGAATATAAACGTAGAATAATGGTCGCGGCCCACCCGCAAGAGTGTGGTAAGTGGCGGAACTGTTATCCAGTATTGGTGATGGGACGACACATGTGCGATACAGAGCTTTAAAAGTTTATAATTATTTCACTGTCCTGACATTATTATTCTATGTACGTCATTCATTTTTGTGCCAATGTGTTCGCAATAGAATGTTCTATGAGCACGTAGGTAAAAAAGATCAACAAAGCGTAAGTTAGAATAGCGCCAAATATAAAACAACGCTGGAACATATCAGTGAGCGTCAAACACACAGGAAATGTTTTTACTGATGTTATGTTTGTCAAGTTTATACTTGTTGCACACAGTTATTTTTGGTTGTACATTGATCGGAATCAAATTCCCTAAACAGTCATATGCATATAGTACATGATATGGGGGAAGCATTACCAGCATAAACGGCTAAAGTCACCCACCTGCAACCCGTTTGGGACACTCATGCAGACACACGCTACACCCAAAAAAAATCTATGAAGGTTCGAGTCTACTTACGGCAGTTTATGTGATAGTGTTCATTCTGGTATCAAAATACTCGTTTCAGTTTGTAGTTCATGCGATTTTCAGAATCAATTGAATCGCTGGAGGTTCAACATTTGAGTCAGAGTCAGAGTCATCTGACAAAACCGTCTCGTCAAATGGCAGTGTGCCAGACATCTCGGGTTCTGATTCGGTTGCTGCTTCAACTTGAGGTGTTGAAGTAAACAAATGCCGCCTCACACCAGATGGTCCCGGAGTTTGCATGGCGTCAGCATAGACAGGACCTGTGTCACCATTTATGTCTGGAGCGTGCCGCAAGTGTTGAGATACTGTTGCTGTTTGAGGCCAATCTTCCGGGTCCCAGCACAATAGGGCCCAAATTGCCACCTCGTGGAACTGTAGCAATGTTAGCTTTTTTAGATCAGTTGTGTTGTATTTGTACAAAACAAAGGCATTATGCAATGCCAATTGCAGGAAATAAACGTTATCTTTTTGGTCCACTTGTGAGTTTTCCTGGTAAAATGGTAATAGCATTTGATCGAAGTGGTCCACACCTCTCATGAACTTATTGTACCATGCAGCCTAGTGGTGAAAAAGAGAACCTCAAGCCGCGCAGTTTGAAACAAACCCAAAGTAAATCAGATTAAATTGAATTTTATACAAATATTTTTTTGAGGACATCGTTTTATGTCCACATTGCAGAAGTGGTTAGGCAAACAGGACTCCAGGTGATGTACTGACCCGCATAATTAAAGTATAAATTGTGTTGAGAAAAAATGGAAAAAAGGGGGGGGGACCATGGCAGAAAAAGAGTAAAAATACAATTTGGTCAACCCCAGAGTTAAACTTAATCTGTGTAAACACTCTATGCAAATAAAGGGACCCAGTTTATGGAACTCACTCCCTATTGAATTGAAAAGCTGTCCAACTTTTATATCATTCAAAATCAATACTAATAAGTACCTAATTTCATCTTCATAGTTTTTCACCTTTTGCCTTAAAATTGCACTGTATCTATTGCTACCCAATCTCCCAACCTTTATGTTTCCAATTTGAACATCTTTACTATTGTGATCATTGCTGTCTTCTTATATGTGCTGCCAATCTGCTGTATGGTGTGTATTAATCTTGTTTATCTGTATTTATTGCTACCCAGTCTCCCAATCTTTATGTACCCAATCTGAAAATCTTTACCATTGTGATAATTGATGTCTTATATGTGCTGTCAATCTGCTGTATGGTGTCTATTAATCTTCTTTAAATTACCAATCAAGCTGTCAATGTAATCAATCAGAGCTTTAATATAACAATGTGCTTTAATATACTTACTAAGCTCTCTCATCTCATTTTTCTCTTGCAGTGTATTTGTTATCATTTATCAATTCTGACAGAAATTACCTACTTAAAATTATCTGTTAGCTTAAGGACCTGCCCGAAACGCTGTGCGTACTAGTGGCTTTACAAGACTGTAAATACTGTACTATTCAATGTATTCAAACCCAATGTACCTTCTTGTATATAAATAAATAAATAAATAAACAAATAAATAAGTATACTTATATACTATGTGGTTTTGTTATTCCCTATCGTTGGGGACTGGTCAAGTCGTCTACTGCAATTTCGGATACCGGGCTAGAAACAACTTCGCTCACTGAGAATTTTGTACATACAAACCATTCCTTTCGTATATGCGTTTGTTTGTGTTCGCTGTTGTTCTCGGCTGAATAAATACATGGCACTTGTTCATATAATTAGCGCTTCCATTATTAGAATTATTTATCCATTATTAGAATAACAAGGTGCAAACATACCCCTTACAGTTGAAATCTATTTATTTATATACAAGAAGGTACATTGGGTTGCGAGAGTACATAACATATATTAAGAGGTACATTGTAGCAAGATTTGAGATTAAAGGATTTAAGACTAACACGTTTAGAAACAAGGCGCCCCCGAAGGAGGCTTTTATTTGTTATGCACCCCATACTCAACCAGTAAGTAGTGGAGCAAAATATAGATTACATGGTCACAAATTATTAAACTTTATTATGCACCCCATACCCATCCCGTGGGCGGTGGTGTAAAGGATTACAGAGGCCCATAATCGGTTCAGGAACTGAACCCTCTAGTTCGTTTAGCTAAGCAAATAACAATTTGTGACGCTAGTTACAAAATTATTAATATTATATATACATGTACACACTCTCATACATACATGTACATATATATATATATATATATATATATATATATATATATATATATATATATATATATATATATATATATATATATATATATATATATATATATATATATATACATATATACATACACATACATATCTAATCACCGACACAAATACACACATCAATAATCTTTTGTGTCACAAGTGATCAACAAGAGGCTCACAACAGTCACTATACAAGGCACTTTACATCTATGGTGAGTCACACAGTTACTAGTCTTGCTCCACACCCACCCAACTGGGCGGTAGCTTTACAGTCATGTGCTCCACACCCACCCAACTGGGCAGAAGCTTTACAGTCATGTGCTCCACACCCACCCAACTGGGCGGCAGTTTTACAGTCATGTTCTCCACACCCACCCAACTGGGCGGCAGCTTTACAGTCATGTGCTCTACACCCACCCAACTGGGCAGCAGCTTTACAGTCATGTGCTCCACACCCACCCAGCTGGGTGGCAGCTTTACAGTCATGTGCATGCATTACCTACAGTAAACAAATTTTGGATACTTCGCTAAGATTTCGAGCAGCACATCATTATGAATGAAGTACTTACACATTTCTTGGACACTATTGATGGTATTATCTCTAAATTCCGCGATTTTTTCACATTCCATTATATAATGACGCAAAGTATGCGAATAGTTCTGCTGACAGAGTTTACATTTAGTCAAATCTACATCAGCAGATGTTACAAACTCCCAGAGGTACTTGTAGCCGAGCCTAAGCCTAGCAGTGGTAACATCTAGAAGTCTGCTAACATTATTGGATGACCCATAGACGTGCGGTTCTTCCTGCATAATAGGATGACGATAGATGGAGTAACTGGTGTGAATTTCACTTTGCCTCAAGTCTCCGAAATTTAGTTGATGTTCCTGGGATATTGCTGCCCTTAGGCTGCTCAAAGGCAGTCCAAGTTGGTAATCAATCCCCTCTTTACGAGCAAAAGTCTTGGCCAACTCATCAGTTCTCGGTGGCTATTTTTACATTATCATTTACAACTAACTTAAGTTAAATAACAACCAGTAAACAGACTGCCGTTTTCTAATTCTAGTTCAGGCACTTCCTGGGATAAAACGCGAACATTCCTTGAGGAACTGTGAGGTGCTTATCTGTTTTTCCTCGTAACGGTCCCAAAGCTTCCGCAAATGTTCTTGTTTCTCTTTATTGCCCTTGCGGCGATTGGACTTTAGCTTTTGATCAGAAACCAGTTGGTATTGCAAGGTTACCAGGGACGCCTCACGGTACAGTAAAGGGATTAAAATATACAAAGCCAAGTTGTCCCTCACTGCCCTTTGATTCAGATGCTGGTGCCATCCTTCTACGTCATTGTTGGTCCTCACCAGTCGTCTGAATGCACACCAGTTCCCCAATTCCCACACACTGTTGCACAGCCACGTATTTTTTATGTAATGAGTTAATTGTGTCGTTAAGGGTGGACTGCTAGCCGACTTTTCTAATTCAGCAAACGCCTTACAATTATGTAGTACATACGTACCACATAATAAAGTACGTGTGTGTTACACACACACACACACCTTGTCAAGCACAAGACGAAGCTTGAAAAAGGTTAGTGGTATGCCAATAGGCTAGTCCAAGGTCTAAGAGACATGAGTTACGAGGACAGGCTGCGAGAAATGCACCTCATGACACTGGAAGACAGAAGAGTAAGGGGAGACATGACCACTACCTACAAAATTCTCAGAGCAATTGATAGGGTACATAAAGATAAACTGTTTAACACGGGTGGTAGGCGAACAAGGGGACACAGGTGGAAACTTAGTACTCAAATGAGCCACTGGGATGTTAGAAAGAACTTTTTCAGTGTCAGAGTAGTTAATAGATGGAATGTATTAGGCAGTGAAGTGGTGGAGGCTGACTCAATACACAGTTTCAAATGCAGATATGATAGAGCCCAGTAGGCTCAGGAATCTGTACATCAGTTAATTGCCAGTTGAGAGGTGGGATCAAAGAGCCGTAGCTCGACCCTCGCAACCACAACTAGGTGAGTACACACACAAACACACACACGCACACATGCACACACACACGTACACACACGTACACACGTACACACACACACACACACACACACACACACACACACAGGGACGGGCCATCAGCCCTCAGTGTGCCCTCAGCCAAATTCATGTGAAACATATATGTGTGTGTATTAAATATTTTAATTTATTTGACTTTCAGGTTCCTATTTACTGCAAGGTGAATAGAGGTATTAGTGTGTGTGTGTGTGTGTGTGTGTGTGTGTGTGTGTGTGTGTGTGTGTGTGTGTGTGTGTGTGTGTGTGTGTGTGTGTGTGTGTGTGTGTGTGTGTGTGTGTGTGTGTGTGTGTGTGTGTGTGTGTGTGTGTGTGTGTGTGTGTGTGTGTGTGTGTGTGTGTGTGTGTGTGTGTGTGTGTGTGTGTGTGTGTGTGTGTGTGTGTGTGTGTGTGTGTGTGTGTGTACTCACCTATATGTGTACTCACCTATATGTGTCTGCAGGATCGAGCATTGACTCTTGGATCCCGCCTTTCGAGCATCAGTTGTTTACAGCAATGACTCCTATCCCATTTCCCTATCATACCTGGTTTTAAAATTATGAATAGTATTGGCTTCCACAACCTGTTCCTTAAGTGCATTCCATTTTCCCACTACTCTCACGCTAAAAGAAAACTTCCTAACATCTCTGTGACTCATCTGAGTTTCTAACTTCCATCCATGTCCCCTCGTTCTGTTACTATTCCGTGTGAACATTTCGTCTATGTCCACTCTGTCAATCCCTCTGAGTATTTTATACGTTCCTATCATGTCCCCCCTCTCCCTTCTTCTTTCTAGTGTCGTAAGGCATAGTTCCCCCAGGCGCTCCTCATACCCCATCCCTCGTAGCTCTGGGACGAGTCTCGTTGCAAACCTCTGAACCTTTTCCAGTTTCATTATGTGCTTCTTTAGATGGGGACTCCATGATGAGGCGGCATACTCTAAGACTGGCCTCACGTAGGCAGTGTAAAGAGCCCTAAATGCCTCCTTACTTAGGTTTCTGAATGATGTTCTAACTTTTGCCAGTGTAGAGTACGCTGCTGTCGTTATCCTATTTATATGTGCCTCAGGAGATAGATTAGGTGTTACGTCCACACCCAGGTCTCTTTCGCGCGTCGTCACAGGTAGGCTGTTCCCCTTCATTGTGTACTGTCCCTTTGGTCTCCTATCTCCTAGTCCCATTTCCATAACTTTACATTTGCTCGTGTTGAATTCCAGTAGCCATTTCTCTGACCATCTCTGCAACCTGTTCAGGTCCTCTTGGAGGATCCTGCAATCCTCATCTGTCACAACTCTTCTCATCAACTTTGCGTCATCCGCAAACATCGACATGTAGGACTCTACACCCGTAAACATGTCGTTAACATATACAAGAAATAGAATTGGTCCCAGCACCGATCCTTGTGGTACTCCACTTGTTACTGTTCGCCAGTCCGACTTCTCGCCCCTTACCGTAACTCTTTGGCTCCTTCCTGTTAGGTAGTTCCTTATCCATGCTAGGACCTTTCCCCCTACCCCCGCCTGCCTCTCGAGTTTGAATAGCAGGAATGTGTGTGTGTGTGTGTGTGTGTGTGTGTGTGTGTGTGTGTGTGGTGTGTGTGTGTGTGTGTGTGTGTGTGTTGTGTGTGTGTGTGTGTGGTGTGTGTGTGTGTGTGTGTGTGTGTGTGTGTGGTGTGTGGGTGTGTGTGTGTG
>WNGS01113433.1:0-18663 GCA_020271785.1 Procambarus virginalis
AACACCCACAGGTCTAAACAAGCCCCCACAGGTCTAAACAAGCACCCACAGGTCTAAACAAGCACCCACAGGTCTAAACACTCACCCACAGGTCTAAACAAGCATCCACTGGTCTGAACAAGCACCCACAGGTCTAAACAAGCACCCACTGGTCTGAACAAACACCCACAGGTCTAAACAAGCACCCACTGGTCTGAAAACACCCACAGGTCTAAACAAGCACCCACAGGTCTAAACACACCCACAGGTCTAAACAAGCATCCACTGGTCTGAACAAGCACACACAGGTCAAAGGAAATCTGCAGAAAAATGCTATTTAGGTATCAGAGACCGTTGTTGCTGGGTGCCCTCTGCAATTCTCCGGGTGCCTAACTTGTTTAGGCAGTTTCATCGGAGAGGACCAGGTGCACGGGGGTCAGGTGAGATGGGCTTCAGTCCGTCATCTCGGGTCTCAGGTGATCTCGTCTTCCGGTAGCCGTCTCGTGGGGGCTAGACATCAGTGCTGAGGGACCTAGAGAAACAATTCTCTAACTGGAACAAATGCTGTTACTGGGACAATGGCATAGTTGTTGCTTTTGTGGGGATCTCATCCAAGGCTGTCAGTCGTAGGCGAAACAGTTTTCCTGCTAGCCTCCCCCATCTAATGAGAGGCGAGAGTGTGTAAC
This sequence comes from Procambarus virginalis, assembly GCA_020271785.1. Taxonomy (NCBI): domain Eukaryota; kingdom Metazoa; phylum Arthropoda; class Malacostraca; order Decapoda; family Cambaridae; genus Procambarus; species Procambarus virginalis. Next base: position 666 of record WNGS01113433.1, read on the forward strand.
GATGCCATATTCCGGAAACTCTAACGAGCGGTGAACAACCAAGCATCAGTTTTCGCAGAAATGCCACACCAAGTTAGGGATACTGAACCATCCTCCTGGGTTCCCCCAGCATTAGAACCCACGTTCAGATTGGGTCCCATGTCGAAAGAAATCTACAGCACCCTGGTGAGGCGCAGGAGGAGAACCTGAACGCCACCACACGGAGTGACCCCAACTAAGGTGTAAACACTGAGCGCCGGCGGTCCACACCCGACACAGCTCCCCTGGCACTTTACAGTGAAGTGCTCCTATATTCAGTGATAACACAGTGCTCCCTAGACCTCACGGTGAAGTGCCCACAGGTTCCCCATAGACAGTGCTCCCAGGACTCCCCCCCCCCCCCAAGTGCAGATGAAGTCCAGGAACACATACTCCAGCGATCTGGTTAAACTACCCAGTCCTATGTAAACATGCCACTCGCGGGGCTCCGAGATGCAGCACCCTGGACCTGTCTGGCAAATGCAACTTCTCCAGGTAATAGCCCCGTCTCAGTAAAACCTTGGGACGGTGCCCCCGGCGCACCTAACCTACTCAGCTCCTCGGGACAGTGAGGTGTCAGGTAAGTGAGGGACGATCAGGGGGAGTGAGGCCCCACACTTGAAAACCTACCCCGTTGCCCACTGGAGGGGGTGGTTGTAACTATCCACCGTGCCCACTGGATGAGGGGGGGGGGGTTGTACCTATCCACCGCTGCCCACGGGATGGGGGGGGGGGGGTGTAACCTATCCACCGCTGCCCCGGATGGGGGGGGGGGTGTGTAACCTATCCACCGCTGCCACTGGATGGGGGGGGGGGTGTAATCTATCCTCCGCTGCCCACTGGATGGTGGGGGGGGGGGTGTAACCTATCCTCCGCTGCCACTGGATGGTGGGGGGGGGTGTAACCTATCCTCCGCTGCCACTGGTGGTGGGGGGGGGGGTGTAACCTATCCTCCGCTGACCGGGATGGTGGGGGGGGGTGTAACCTATCCTCCGCTGCCCACTGGATGGTGGGGGGGGGTGTAACTATCCTCCGCTGCCCACTGATGGGGGGGGGGGGTGTAACCTATCCTCCGCTGCCCACTGGAGGTGGGGGGGGGGGGGGTGTACCTATCCTCCGCTGCCCACTGGATGGTGGGGGGGGGTGTAACCTATCCTCCGCTGCCCACTGGATGGTGGGGGGGGTGTACCTATCCTCCGCTGCATGGATGGTGGGGGGGGGTTGTAACCATCCTCCGCTGCCCACTGGATGGTGGGGGGGGGGTGTAACCTATCCACCGCTGCCCACTGGATGGTGGGGGGGGGTGTAATCTATCCACCTTTTTTTTTTTTTTGGGGGGGGCAGTAAAGAGGAAGGAGAGGCCTAGGTGAAGGGAAGTATAGAAGTGGGAAGTACAGTGAGAGGTATGAAAGCAGGCGGGCTGTCCGCCTTGCTGACACGATGTGTGGGTGTTGGCAGCTAAGCTAAGCTGGCTCCCTCTTGTCAGGGAGCTGTGAGTGTGTGAGAGGTTCTTCACATGTGTGTCACCATATATGGATGTCTATAGATGAATACTGAGTAGCATTCATATATACACACTCCGATGCTTCCACACATGTTGTTCTGTTTAAGGCTCTTTGTTTTATTATTATTATTATTATTTATCGAGTTGTTCATACACACATTATTATCGAGTTGTTCATACACATATTTTTATTTATCGAGTTGTTCACACATACACATATTTGAACTGTTCATATATACACATGTATATCTCATCTTGGGGTTATATACTGCGGGCGGGGTTTTCATCCAGAGAATCGAGGCTCTTGGGCCACCAGCTGTGGGAGCGGGGCGTCTCATCTTGGGCTACCAGCTGTGGGAGCGGGGCGTCTCATCTTGGGCCACCAGCTGTGGGAGCGGGGCGTCTCATCTTGGGCACCAGCTGTGGGAGCGGGGCGTCTCATCTTGGGCCACCAGCTGTGGGAGCGGGGCGTCTCATCTTGGGCCACCAGCTGTGGGAGTGGGGCGTCTCATCTTGGGTACCAGCTGTGGGAGCGGGGCGTCTCATCTTGGGCCACCAGCTGTGGGAGTGGGGCGTCTCATCTTGGGCCACCAGCTGTGGGAGCGGGGCGTCTCATCTTGGGCCACCAGCTGTGGGAGCGGGGCGTCTCATCTTGGATCAATCTTTCAAACATTGGGTCCTCTAACATTTCAATGGTGTTCCACACCCTGATGGCTTGGTGCTGCAGTCTGATGTTTAGTGGTTGTATGTTCAGGAGTTCATGGAGCTCCTGGATTGTCTGATCATATGGTGGACGGTGTTTTGCTGCTCTCCTGAGCGCCTTATTCTGTACTGCTTGCAGTTTCTGCATGTTAGTTTTCTTTATGGTGTGTAGTGGTACTGGGGGATACTCTAGATGCGGCCGAACTAGAGCCTTATATAGGTGGATCTGAATGTTACTACTGAGGCTTCGAAATCTTCTCAGTTCTCCTAATGCTGCTTTGGCTTTATTTAGTCGGTCCCTTACATGAATTTGTATCCCTGTTCTATTTATCATTAGTCCCAGTATTCTGCCTACCTCCGCATATTGGATCGGATGGTTGTCAAGGATGATGGGGTCCGGTTTTTTTTTCGCAATGTGTATTATCTGAAACTTTTGTTTGTTGGTGCTAATTTTCCATTGCTTCTCAAAGTTGTTTATGAGTTCAATTGCTGCCTTGGTCTTGTCGGCTAGTAGCGGCTTTGATGGTCCCGGTTGGCAAATTATTTGTGTGACATCGTCAGCGTATGTGATGTATTCTCCATGTTGAGGTTGGGGTAAGTCAGCTGTATATATGTTGAATAGAGTGGGGGAGAGGCAGCTTCCTTGTGGTACTCCACTTTTCAGTTCTATTACTTCACCCAAGTAGCTGCCGATATTAAGCCTAGCAGTTCTATTATCTATAAAGCTGCAGAGGGTAGCAGTAAATCTCTCAGGAAGCCCTAGTTCAGATATCTTATATTTTAGGCCTGTGTGCCACACTTTGTCGAAGGCTTTCGAGACGTCCCTAAGCACTATATTACACTGATCTTTTTTCGACACTGCGTTGGCTATATGCTCGTAGATCAAGGCTATTGCTGTATGGGCCCCTCTGCGGTTTCTGAACCCATGCTGCCTGGTGTTATACTTCCCTTCCTCTTCCATGTACTTCACAAGTCTCTGGTTGATAATTTTTTCGAATATTTTACCTGGTACTTCGAGGAGGGAAATTGGCCTGTAGTTTTCGGTTTGGGTTGGGGGTTTACCTGGCTTGGGGATTAATCTTATTGTGGCATTCTTGAAGTATGCGGGGAATAGTCCAGATGCAAGAGCTGCATTTAAGATACATGTGTATTGATGGAGTGCAATCACTGGTAGGTTGGATAATACCATCTTATTTATTTTGCTGTTGCCCGGCGCCTTGTTCTTGAAACCCATAATTGTTTTATGGACCTCTGCAATGGTTATGTGTTTCATAAGGTGGCAGTCATCGCGTATGTTGTTAAGGTCTATTGTTTGCGTCGGGAGTAGAGCTGCAGCTCTGTTATCGACTTGAGTTGTAATTTCCTATCCACCGCTGCCCACTGGATGGGGGGGGGTGTAACCTATCCACCGCTGCCCACTGGATGGTGGGGGGGGGGTGTAACCTATCCACCGCTGCCCACTGGATGGTGGGGGGGTGTAACCTATCCACCGCTGCCCACTGGATGGGGGGGGGTGTAACCTATCCACCGCTGCCCACGGATGGGGGGGGGGTGTGTAACCTATCCACCGCTGCCCACGGATGGGGGGGGGGTGTAACCTATCCACCGCTGCCCACGGGATGGGGGGGGGTGTGCAGGAGAAACATCACTTGTGACATTAGCTCTCCACATGTCAGTTGCTTAATTTAGAAACTGTACTTGTGGTCGATCTCGAACCCATTGATGACGTGACGACGTATATTGAGTTTTGTAACTAGCTCATCAAGATTATAACTTGTTTAGCTAAATGAATTGTGGGGTTCAGTCCCTGAGCCCATTATGTGCCTCTGTAACCCACTACCGCCCACAACATGGGTATGGGTGCATAATAAATGAACTAAACTTAACCTTTCAAATGTAGCAAGTGCATGAACAGTGATGGTTTATGTACTCGTGATTGAATGTACCATAGCGCAATAACGCCCAAATTTGACGTTAAATGTGGGTGGGAGGAGGAAAGAGTGGGCGGGGCCGCCCGCCCCACGACGGAGGGCGGGGCCGCCCACGACGGAGGGCGGGGCCGCCCACGACGGAGGGGGGGAGGGAGGCAAGGAAGCAGCAGTTGCCAGATATGACTTATCATCGCCCTCACTGCCTCACGACCATTTAACGTCACATTCGTTTGTTGACCTTCAAATGTAGCCAATATATAACACTGACGATTTATCTACAAAACTAACCCTTGGCTGAATGTACCTTAGCTTAAAAACGCCCAAATTTCACGTGAGATGAGGTGAGAGAGGCTTGCTGCAATGGTGGTATTTGGCAACACAACCATGGACGATTGCTCGTCAATTTGCAAGCTTGCTAGTTGCTTAATTAGCGTCGCAACCCTTCATTTACCTCTAAACATCACCAACGTATATTTATTAACTTGATTTGGGCAATGAATGAACCCTGCAACGGATATTAAAAATAAACTAAGCATAAAATGGAATAGTATTTTATAAGATAACGCGATGTCATCAGTCGTCTTGAATAATCAAGATCTTGTAGTAAACCGTAAGTTTCATCACTTAATTCTCGAAAGTCGTTTTGGAGAGAATGACGTTATACATATTCTCTGTTCCTTGTTCTCTGTTCTGTTCTATTCTCTATACCCTCTTCTGTTCTGTTCCTTTCTCGGTTCTCTATTCTGTTCTGTTCTCATGTTGTATCTGTTCTCTGTTCTGTTCCTTGTTCGTTCCTGTTGTTCTGTTCTGTTCCCTGTTCGGTTCCTTGTTCTGTTCTGTTCCCTGCTCTGTTCTAGTTCTCTGTTCTATTCTACTCAGTTCTCTCCTCTCTTCTGTTCTGTTACGTTAGGAGAGGAGAATAACATGATATAATGAGGATTGAAGCACGAGTTGGCGTTATTGCGTAAGACACTAGACATAGTTGCTAGTTTTCAATTATTATGATTATTCAAAATAGATATGTTATATAGATTGATGAAGATTAAGCCACCCAAAAGGTGGCACGGGCATGAATAGCCCGTAAGTGGTGGCCTTTTGAGCCATTACCAGTATCAATAGATGATACTGGAGATCTATGGAGGTGCGACTGCACCCTGCGTGATGGGAGATGTCTCCCGTCCGTTTCGAAGTTTGAAGACCATAGGACTGGTAAGTTGGGAACAGGAGGATGTAGGAAAACTTGAAAAGGATTAGGGTGTGAGGGAGAGGGGGGGTTACAGGTAAGTGGCCCAACCACTTTGGGGTTGATTGTGATGAGAAGTGATGGATGAATGTGGAGGTGATATATGGTGGTTAGTAAAAGGCTCTTTTTTTCTGATTAGCTGGCGGTGAGTAGCCATTAAACAGGTGGTGGTTGATTAAGTAGCTACTCGCCGATTGTCTTGGAGAGCTGTGCTTGTTTTGTTATCAGTTGTTGGTGGTTGAGTGGCGTTTTTAAATCCTTAATCGGTGGGTTTCAGGTCGTTGAACTTATGTGTACAGTGGGGCTGGTGGCTGCCATTCATCCTCTTGTGGTAGGTTGCTTAAGATCCTGGGCCTGAGGTAGGCTCTGTCGTGGATGTATCTTCTCTACCCTTTGTTGGAGGGACATCCTCCTCGACCTGTGGGGCTGGTCGAGCATAGCGTAATTCGTGTGTTGAGGACAACAAAGGGGTCCTCACTATTTGGCATGTACATACTTATCATTTTATATCGCTGTTTGATTGAGAGGCGACTCAGGCGAACGTTCAGTGGGTCAATCCTCAGTCTGTTATGAAGGTCTTCTATGCGCACTCTGTCTAAGAGTGATACATTTGCCACAAATCAGAGTGCCTGTTCTGGACCCGTTGCAGTTTCAGCATGTTCGATTTCTTTGCCAGAGTGAGTTGGTGTCGGGTATTCTAGGGTTGGCCGAATGAGCATCTTGTAGAGGTGAAGTTTTACATGTTGTGGGGCTGATGAAAGCGATATAGCTTGGCTAGTTGAGTCCTGGCAATTGCTGCCTTCCTGTTGATATGTTCATTAGAGTTCAGGAGCCTTGCTATGTTATATCCCAGGATCGTGGTAGAGTTCTGTACCCTTGTCAGCGTGCCTCCAATGTTGATAGCTCCCAGGGAGCTAGCCCAGCAGCCTATCGAGCAAAGTTGGATTTTGCTGGAGTGGGTCACGATTTTCCACTCCCTCTCCCACGTTGCAGTGGCGGCTGGTTCCTCCTTGACCTTCCTTATCACCGTGTCTGGTTTGCATTTTGTCCTGCAGGCATCGACGTGACAACGTGAATGACATCGTGTGAATTGGGTGATAATTGTGTCATTGTGGATGGGGCGTGGCAAATCATTCACGAAAAGGTTAAAGAGCACAGGGCTGATGCATGACCCTTGGGGGGGACCCGCCATAGGTGTGAATGATGAAGCTGCTGTTTTAGTGTTAAACATGGGATGATCTCCTGTTTTTTAGGAAGTTGTNACTATTTGGCATGTACATACTTATCATTTTATATCGCTGTTTGATTGAGAGGCGACTCAGGCGAACGTTCAGTGGGTCAATCCTCAGTCTGTTATGAAGGTCTTCTATGCGCACTCTGTCTAAGAGTGATACATTTGCCACAAATCAGAGTGCCCTGTTCTGGACCCGTTGCAGTTTCAGCATGTTCGATTTCTTTGCCAGAGTGAGTTGGTGTCCGGGTATTCTAGGGTTGGCCGAATGAGCATCTTGTAGAGGTGAAGTTTTACATGTTGTGGGGCCTGATGAAAGCGATATAGCTTGGCTAGTTGAGTCCTGGCAATTGCTGCCTTCCTGTTGATATGTTCATTAGAGTTCAGGAGTCTTGCTATGTTATATCCCAGGATCGTGGTAGAGTTCTGAACCCTTGTCAGCGTGCCTCCAATGTTGATAGCTCCCAGGGAGCTAGCCCAGCAGCCTATCGTGCAGAGTTGGATTTTGCTGGGGTTGGTCACGATTTTCCACTCCCTCTCCCACGTTGCAGTGGCGGCTAGTTCCTCCTTGACCTTCCTTATCACCGTGTCGTGTTTTGCATTTTGTCCTGCAGGCATCGACGTGACAACGTGAATGACATCGTCTGTGAATTGGGTGATAATTGTGTCATTGTGGATGGGGCGTGGCAAATCATTCACGAAAAGGTTAAAGAGCACAGGGCTGATGCATGACCCTTGGGGGACCCCCGCCATAGGTGTGAATGAAGCTGCTGTTTTAGTGTTAAACATTGGGATGATCCTCCTGTTTTTTTAGGAAGTTGTTAATCAGTCTCAGGAGGGTCCAGTTGTGGTGAGGCAGGTTGGTCAGCTTGAAGAGGAGTCCGTCGTGCCAGAGGCTGTCAAATGCCTTGTGTACATCTCTTGTTGCTATTATTGCCGTTTGCTTTTGCTTGCGAACGCTGTCGGCTGCATCGTAGATTACGTTGATTGCATGTTGAGTCGACCTCTGGTACCTGAAACCGAACTGTTTTTCTGTGAAGAGGTGGTGGTATTCCATATAGTAATTAATTCTGTTAGACATAATCTTCTCAAAGCATTTCCCTGTCGTTTCTAACAAGGAGATCGGTCGGTAGTTCACAGGGGAATATCTATTCTTGCCTGGTTTGGGAATGAAAATCATCTTTGCGGTCTTAAGTACAGTGGGTAGGTGCCCGGATGCCAGGATGGCATTATAGATGTTAAGAAGGCTTTGGATGTAGTTAACGGGAAGGAACATGAGTTGGATGAGGGTAATACCAGTAAGCCCAGGAGCTTTGTTCTTGGTATTCTTCAGCACCTCCCTCAATTCTTCTAAAGTGATCGGTCTAGTAATGGGATCGGATGGATCGAGTTGGTCTTCGTCGATGGTTGGTCTGCTGTGAAGGTTTTCCTCGTTTTCCAGGGCCCATATGCCCACCCTCCAAATGGTTTTCAAGGTTAACCTGGTTAAGGTTTTCGGTGAAAATTCCGCGCCAGACCTCTCCCATGTAGTTGGCCTGGAGCTGGGGGTTCTCAATCCTAGTCGTGACTACCTCGTTGTTGGCGTTGGTGTGTGTGTGGTTGAGATGGGAGAGAGGGGTTTCAGTCGAGCCAAGGCGTTGTTTAATTTTCCTCCAGAACGCGACTGACTCACTCTTGTCATTGTTGGCCTGGTTGACCAATGAGGCCCAGATATGGCGTTTGTGAAGGAGCGTGAGCCCTATTACTTCTCGTCTGAGGGCCTGAATCGTGTTTAAATGGGGGAGGTCTGTACGGGTCCTGATGCACTCTTATTGGTAAGATCTCATTTTTTCCCTGATTTCCCTTGTTGGGTTGTACTGTTTTATGACTCTTGTGTTGGTTAGGTCGTCAGTTTGCAAGTGTTGCTTCAGTGATGCGGGTATGGAGGAGGTCCACTGCTGCATCTATGTCGTGGGTTGGGCAGTCTTGTAAAACCGTTACCGGATCGTCACCCAGGGAATCCATGTAAGGGCGGAGTCTAAGGGTGCTGAGTTGAGGTCTGGGAGTACCTATGGTCCTGAAGAGGGTCGATTGAAGATGGATAATTCTCGGGATGTGGTCAGATCCCACATCCCCACCCGGGGTGATTCTGGAGTGAAAGATGCCACAATCGTGGTTTAACAGAACTAGGTCCGGTGTTCCCGGGTGAACGCTGACGTAAGAGTGGAAAAAAGGGCCGAGGAAGGTTAGGTTCCTTGCCATTAGGAGGGTGTTTAGGAGTCTACCTTCGACGTCATTTCTACCATTGGGGGCATTGAAGAACGAAGCATGGTGCGCATTAAAGTCACCTGCAAGGATCGCTGGCACGTTCCTGTTATAGGGTAAAGAAATTCTTTTATATATAATTGTTGACACAGTTATTTTTAATATTGTGGGCTGTTATGAGGAGATTTGTTTAAATTTGATGAATCCCTTCTTAACCTATTCAACGCTATGCTGGCGTCGGGTCACATTCCTATTGCATTCAAGTCGGCCAAGATGATATTCATTCCTAAACCCAAGAAAGACCCCCACCAACCTGGCAACTACCGTCCAATCTCCCTCTTAGACACAATAGGCAAGTGCTTTGAAAAAATCGTGTCAAACCGTCTTAACTACTACATGGAGTACAACAACCTCTTCACTGAAAAACAGTTTGGCTTTTGTGCACATAGATCAACCCAACATGCAATAAACATCATCTATGATGCAGTAAGCTCAATTCGCAGGCAAAAACAGGTAGCTTTGATTGCGACGAGGGACGTACACAAGGCCTTCGACAGCCTTTGGCATGATGGTCTTGTGTATAAACTAGCAGACTTACCATCGCAAAACTGGACCCTCCTCAGGCTGATCAGAAATTTTCTAAAGATTAGGCAAGTTACCCCCAACTTCAAGGCGAAAGAGGCCGCAGCCTTCACCCCAACAGCTGGAGTCCCCCAAGGGTCATGCTTGAGCCCCGTTCTCTTCAACATCTTTGTGAACGACCTGCCCCAGCCAGAGTATAGGGACACCATCATCGTGCAATTTGCGGACGACGTAACACATGTAATAACATCCAACCCAAGCAGCCAAGCGGCCAAACATGCAACTGTAACCCGCAAGGCAAATGTAGAACTAGCCAGAACTGCTAACTGGGAAAGGAAATGGAGGATCACCACTAACCCAGAAAAGATCCAATTAAGCACTGTCGGATGTATGGCCTTCTCAATCGAAAATGAGGGAGGGATAAGAATCAGGGGTGAACCCATAGCCATCTCAAACTCCAACACAGTGCTCGGATACAACTTCAACAGGCTACTCAACTCCTCCCAGTTTGTATCCCAGAAGACAGCAATGGCTCGAGGTTCGCTGGCAAGACTCTTCCGCTTCAAGCAAGCCCCATCCCACATCAAGCTCCACCTGTACAGAATGATTATAAGGCCTAGCCTTGAATACCCTTACGTCCCCCTGAACCTCACCAACAAATCCAACATGCTGAAGATCCAACGGGTACAAAATAAGGCACTTCGCTTCGCGGAGGGCCTGACACTGATGGATAGAGTAAGAACTGACCAAATCCATGAAACGCTCAACATGAAGCTAATGAACATCAGGCTCAGCTACCTGGCCAGAAGACAGCTGTACCGCATGAAGAATATGTATATCCCAGACCCCGAAGATCCCTACGTAGCAGAAAACACCACCAGCGACTACGAGATCCGCGAACCACCACACAGAACCAGAAAAATCACTCTCCAACAAAAAGTGATCAGACACATCCACGATGAGGCCTTCCCAAGACCTCAAATACTAAGCGGCTTGCCAGACGACCCTGATGAGTGGCCCATCCCGGACCCCATCTACACCAAATAAAAAAAAAAAAAAAAAAAAAAAAAAAAAAAAAAAAACAAATAAACTACTACAAAAAAATATAAAACCAAAAAACCATTTGTCGTGATGTCAGAGGTGTGACTACCCTGATGTTGTTAAGATTAGCCTCCCTCAGCCAACTCCATCGGCTCTAGTGCTTGAGGACACCAACAAGGTCACAAACACTAGCCCCCCCAGCCAATGTACTGACAACCCAACATAACACATACACAAACAAACTACACATACAATATGTCAACCCATGGTGGACAGGCCACCGAACTTTCAATCCTCCTCTCTCTCTACACCCGCATCCTCTTCCTGAATTTCATCCCCATCCCCTACCTCCCCCATCCTTTCCAAGCCCTTTGGACATCAAAGCGAAAGTGTACCATTCACCACAAATCGGACATGGTACATCAGACGTTTTCGTGGTATGTTTACAACAGGATGCATGCTGAGCGACCATTTGAAACTCTTTGAACGATGAAACGACATCACATTAACGTATTCAGTATATATAGGGGAGAATCATTGTGAGGCACCTTCCTACGGGAAAACTGCTGTCTGATGGAAAGGTGCGAGGGAGCCTAATGACGAGTACTGGTGTCTTGGCGACATTCTGTTTCGTGTTTCCAGAGCATATGTTTCCCATTACTCAGTTTTTTTGCTGCAGTCTCATTGCATTGCATTTAGTTATTTCTCGGTTCCGGTGCGGTACAAATGTTTTACCCCAGACGTTTACTTGAGTAAATGAAGAACCAGCATTTTCTGCAACTGCATTACCAGATTGTGTTATTCCTACTCTCAGACCTGAAAGATTTTAGGAGACAGGTTGGTATTCTGGGCTTATTCGAGGAAAAAAAAATTCTCCAGAAATCGGATGTGGTGCATCAGACGCGAGTCTTATTTTCCAGCATTTTCTGCAACTGCATTACCAGATTGTGTTATTTGGTACTCTCAGACCTGAAAGATTTTAGGAGACAGGTTGGTATTCTGGTCTTATTCGAGGAAAAAAAAAATTCTCCAGAAATCGGATGTGGTGCATCAGACTTTTTCGTTATATGGTCAGAGAAGGGAGCTTTTTTGTCGACAATTTGAAACTCATTTGAACGATGTAACGACATGACCTTAACGTATTCGATATATATAAGGTAGACTCAGTGTTGTTGGCACATTCATGGTGAATGGTACATAAAAATGTACCATTCACCAAAATCGGACATGGTACATCAGACGTTTTCGTGGTATGTTTACAACAGGATGCATGCTGAGCGACCATTTGAAACTCTTTTGAACGATGAAACGACATCACATTAACGTATTCAGTATATAGGGGAGAATCATTGTGAGGCACCTTCCTCACGGGAAACCTGCTGTCTGATGGAAAGGTGCGAGGGAGCCTACTGACGAGTACTGGTGTCTTGGCGACATTCTGTTTCGTTGTTTCCAGAGCATATGTTTCCCATTACTCAGTTTTTTTGCTGCAGTCTCATTGCATTGCATTTTGTTATTTCTCGGTTCCGGTGCGGTACAAATGTTTTACCCCAGACGTTTACTTGAGTAAATGAAGAACCAGCATTTTCTGCAACTGCATTACCAGATTGTGTTATTTGGTACTCTCAGACCTGAAAGATTTTAGGAGACAGGTTGGTATTCTGGGCTTATTCGAGAAAAAAAAAATTCTCCAGAAATCGGATGTGGTGCATCAGACTTTTTCGTTATATGGTCAGAGAAGGGAGCTTTTTTGTCGACAATTTGAAACTCATTTGAACGATGTAACGACATGACCTTAACGTATTCGATATATATAAGGTAGACTCAGTGTTGTTGGCACATTCATGGTGAATGGTACATAAAAATGTACCATTCACCAAAAATCGGACATGGTACATCAGACGTTTTCGTGGTATGTTCACAACAGGATGCATGCTGAGCGACCATTTGAAACTCTTTTGAACGATGAAACGACATCACATTAACGTATTCAGTATATATAGGGGAGAGATTGTGAGGCACCTTCCTCACGGAAACCTGCTGTCTGATGGAAAGGTGCGAGGGAGCCTACTGACGAGTACTGGCGTCTTGGCGACATTGTGTTTCGTTGTTTCCAGAGCATATGTTTCCCATTACTCAGTTTTTTTGCTGCAGTCTCATTGCATTGCATTTTGTTATTTCTCGGTTCCGGTGCGGTACAAAGTTTTACCCCAGACGTTTTACCCCAGACCCCATTACCAGATTGTGTTATTTGGTACTCTCAGACCTGAAAGATTTTAGGAGACAGGTTGGTATTCTGGTCTTATTCGAGGAAAAAAAATTCTCCAGAAATCGGATGTGGTGCATCAGACTTTTTCGTTATATGGTCAGAGAAGGGAGCTTTTTTGTCGACAATTTGAAACTCATTTGAACGATGTAACGACATGACCTTAACGTATTCGATATATATATAGGTAGACTCAGTGTTGTTGGCACATTCATGGTGAATGGTACATAAAAATGTACTATTCACCAAAAATCGGACATGGTACATCAGACGTTTTCGTTGTATGTTCACAACAGGATGCATGCTGAGCGACCATTTGAAACTCATTTGAACAATGAAACGACATCACATTAACGTATTCAATATATATAGGAGAGACTCATTGTGAGGCAACATTCTCACGAGAAACCTGCTGTCTGATGGAAACGTGCGAGGGAGCTTACTGCTTCTTGGCGACATTGTGTTTCGTTGTTTCCAGAGCATGTTTCCCATTACTCAGTTTTTTTGCTGCAGTCTCATTGCATTGCATTTTGTTATTTCTCGGTTCCGGTGCGGTACAAATGTTTTACCCCAGACGTTTACTTGAGTAAATGAAGAACCAGCATTTTCTGCAACTGCATTACCAGATTGTGTTATTTGGTACTCTCAGACCTGAAAGATTTTAGGAGACAGGTTGGTATTCTGGTCTTATTCGAGGAAAAAAAATTCTCCAGAAATCGGATGTGGTGCATCAGACTTTTTCGTTATATGGTCAGAGAAGGGAGCTTTTTTGTCGACAATTTGAAACTCATTTGAACGATGTAACGACATGACCTTAACGTATTCGATATATATAAGGTAGACTCAGTGTTGTTGGCACATTCATGGTGAATGGTACATAAAAATGTACCATTCACCAAAAATCGGACATGGTACATCAGACGTTTTCGTGGTATGTTCACAACAGGATGCATGCTGAGCGACCATTTGAAACTCTTTTGAACGATGAAACGACATCACATTAACGTATTCAGTATATATAGGGGAGATCATTGTGAGGCACCTTCCTCACGGGAAACCTGCTGTCTGATGGAAAGGTGCGAGGGAGCCTACTGACGAGTACTGGTGTCTTGGCGACATTCTGTTTCGTGTTTCCAGAGCATATGTTTCCCATTACTCAGTTTTTTTGCTGCAGTCTCATTGCATTGCATTTTGTATTTCTCGGTTCCGGTGCGGTACAAATGTTTTACCCAGACGTTTACTTGAGTAAATGAAGAACCAGCATTTTCTGCAACTGCATTACCAGATTGTGTTATTTGGTACTCTCAGACCTGAAAGATTTTAGGAGACAGGTGGTATTCTGGGCTTATTCGAGCCAAAAAAAATTCTCCAGAAATCGGATGTGGTGCATCAGACTTTTTCGTTATATGGTAAAGAGGGAGCTTTTTTGTCGACAATTTGAAACTCATTTGAACGATGTACGACATGACCTTAACGTATTCGATATATATAAGGTAGACTCAGTGTTGTTGGCACATGTCCTCACGGGTAATCTGCTTCCCAGAGAACCATGCGAGGGAGCTTACAGACGAATATTGACGAAATGTCGATATATTTCTCGTGGTTGCCAGAGAAAAAGAAAATGTTTTGCCATTATTATGTTTTGTGGCTCCAGTCTTTTCCCTCATTGTAGGACTAGTTCTCGGTTCCAGTGCATTCACGATCTTTATCGCAGACGTTTACCGAAGTGAACTAGCTTTTCTGTGACTGCGTTTTTTTGGTACTCTCAGACCTGAAAGTTTTAGGAGACAGGTTGGTATTCTGGTCTTATTCGAGCCAAAAAAAAAATAAACTCCAGAAATCGGATGTGGTGCATCAGACTTTTTCGTTATATGGTAAAAGAAGGGAGCTTTTTTGTCGACAATTTGAAACTCATTTGAACATGTGAACATGACCTTAACGTATTCGATATATATAAGGTAGACTCAGTGTTGTTGGCACATTCATGGTGAATGGTACAAAAAATGTACCATTCACCATAAATCGGACATGGTACATCAGACGTTTTTGTTGTATGTTCACAACAGGATGCATGCTGAGCGACCATTTGAAACTCTTTTGAACGATGAAACGACATCACATTAACGTATTCATATATATAGGGAGGGAGATTGTGAGGCACCTTCTCACGGGAAACCTGCTGTCTGATGGAAAGGTGCGAGGGAGCCTACTGACGAGTACTGGCGTCTTGGCGACATTGTGTTTCGTTGTTTCCAGAGCATATGTTTCCCATTACTCAGTTTTTTGCTGCAGTCTCATTGCATTGCATTTTGCTATTTCTCGGTTCCGGTGCGGTACAAAAGTTTTACCCCAACGTTTACTTGAGTAAATGAAGAACGCCATTTTCTGCAACTGCATTACCAGATTGTGTTATTTGGTACTCTCAGACCTGAAAGATTTTAGGAGACAGGTTGGTATTCTGGGCTTATTCGAGAAAAAAAAAATTCTCCAAAATCGGATGTGGTGCATCAGACTTTTTTGTTATATGGTCAGAGAAGGGAGCTTTTTTGTCGACAATTTGAAACTCATTTGAACGATGTAACGACATGACCTTAACGTATTCGATATATATAAGGTAGACTCAGTGTTGTTGGCACATTCATGGTGAATGGTACATAAAAATGTACCATTCACCAGAAATCGGACATGGTACATCATACGTTTTCGTGGTATGTTTACAACAGGATGCATGCTGAGCGACCATTTGAAACTCTTTTGAACGATGAAACGACATCACATTAACGTATTCAGTATATATAGGGGAGAATCATTGTGAGGCACCTTCCTCACGGGAAACCTGCTGTCTGATGGAAAGGTGCGAGGGAGCCTACTGACGAGTACTGGTGTCTTGGCGACATTCTGTTTCGTTTTTCCAGAGCATATGTTTCCCATTACTCAGTTTTTTTGCTGCAGTCTCATTGCATTGCATTTTGTTATTTCTCGGTTCCGGTGCGTACAAATGTTTTACCCCAGACGTTTACTTGAGTAAATGAAGACCAGCATTTTCTGCAACTGCATTACCAGATTGTGTTATTTGGTACTCTCAGACCTGAAAGGTTTTAGGAGACAGGTTGGTATTCTGGGCTTATTCGAGCAAAAAAAAAATTCTCAGAAATCGGATGTGGTGCATCAGATTTTTCGTTATATGGTCAGAAGGGAGCTTTTTGTCGACAATTTGAAACTCATTTGAACGATGTAACGACATGACCTTAACGTATTCGATATATATAAGGTAGAGACTCAGTGTTGTTGGCACATTCATGGTGAATGGTACATAAAAATGTACTATTCACCAAAAATCGGACATGGTACATCAGACGTTTTCGTTGTATGTTCAACAGGATGCATGCTGAGGACCATTTGAAACTCTTTGAACGATGAACGACATCACATTAACGTATTCAGTATATTAGGGAGGGAGATTGTGAGGCACCTTGCTCACGGGAAACCTGCTGTCTGATGGAAAGGTGCGAGGGAGCCTACTGACGAGTACTGCGTCTTGGCGACATTGTGTTTCGTTGTTTCCAGAGCATATGTTTCCCATTACTCAGTTTTTTTGCTGCAGTCTCATTGCATTGCATTTTGTTATTTCTCGGTTCCGGTGCGAACAAAAGTTTTACCCCAGCCGTTTTACCCCCAGACCCCATTACCAGATTGTGTTATTTGGTACTCTCAGACCTGAAAGATTTTAGGAGACAGGTTGGTATTCTGGTCTTATTCGAGGAAAAAAAAATTCTCCAGAAATCGGATGTGGTGCATCAGACTTTTTCGTTATATGGTCAGAGAAGGGAGCTTTTTTGTCGACAATTTGAAACTCATTTGAACGATGTAACGACATGACCTTAACGTATTCGATATATATATGGTAGACTCAGTGTTGTTGGCACATTCATGGTGAATGGTACACAAAAATACTATTCACCAAAAATCGGACATGGTACATCAGACGTTTTCGTTGTATGTTCACAACAGGATGCATGCTGAGCGACCATTTGAAACTCTTTGAACAATGAAACGACATCACATTAACGTATTCAATATATATAGGAAGACTCATTGTGAGGCAACATTCTCACGAGAAACCTGCTGTCTGATGGAAACGTGCGAGGGAGCTTACTGCGTCTTGGCGACATTGTGTTTCGTTGTTTCCAGAGCATGTTTCCCATTACTCAGTTTTTTTGCTGCAGTCTCATTGCATTGCATTTTGCTATTTCTCGGTTCCGGTGCGGTACAAAAATTTTACCACAAACGTTTACTTGAGTAATGAAGAACTACCATTTTCTGCAACTGCATTACCAGATTGTTTACTTGGTACTCTCAGACCTAAAAGGTTTTAGGAGACAGGTTGTATTCTGGGCTTATTCGAGCCAAAAAAAAAAAAATTCTCCAGAAATCGGATGTGGTGCATCAGACTTTTTCGTTATATGGTCAAGAAGGGAGCTTTTTTGTCGACAATTTGAAACTCATTTGAACGATGTAACGACATGACCTTAACGTATTCGATATATATAAGGTAGACTCAGTGTTGTTGGCACATGTGATACCATTCACCAAAATCGGACATGGTACATCAGACGTTTTCGTGTATGTTCACAACAGGATGCATGCTGAGCGACCATTTGAAACTCTTTTGAACGATGAAACGACATCACATTAACGTATTCAGTATATATAGGGCAGAAGATTGTGAGGCACCTTCCTCACGGGAAACCTGCTGTCTGATGGAAAGGTGCGAGGGAGCCTACTGACGAGTACTGGCGTCTTGGCGACATTGTGTTTCGTTGTTTCCAGAGCATATGTTTCCCATTACTCAGTTTTTGCTGCAGTCTCATTGCTTGCATTTTGTTATTTCTCGGTTCCGGTGCGGTACAAATGTTTTACCCCAGACGTTTACTTGAGTAAATGAAGACCAGCATTTTCTGCAACTGCATTACCAGATTGTGTTATTTGGTACTCTCAGACCTGAAAGGTTTTAGGAGACAGGTTGGTATTCTGGCTTATTCGAGGAAAAAAAAATCTCAAGAAATCGGATGTGGTGCATCAGACTTTTTGTTTATATGGTCAGAGCAGGGAGCTTTTTTGTCGACAATTTGAACTCATTTGAACGATGTAACGACATGACCTTAACGTATTCGATATATATAAGGTAGTTCAGTGTTGTTGGCACATTCATGGTGAATGGTACATAAAAATGTAC
>WNGS01113436.1:0-12123 GCA_020271785.1 Procambarus virginalis
CTCTATTACTCTTGAAAGGTGTCTAAACTCTCCACTAAGTCACTTGCTTGACACACGAAGGGTCAGCTGGATCTCGTCTCCTAGAGATATTAGAGGTCTCAGAAGACCACCATGAATCAAATGAGAGGGGCTTAGGGGTTCTCTTTGAGAGAAATCTTCTGTTAAATAGTTAGAGGTCTGTTGTTGACTCGTGCTTCAATTTCCACGACAAGGGTCTGTAACTCGGTGAGATTAATTCTGCCTGTGTAAGGTTTTTCTTAGGCATTTCTTAACAGTTCCCACCATTCTTTCGTAAAAACCGCCATGCCATGGGGCTCTTGGAGGAATAAATTTCCAATAGCATTGTCTCTGTTTGAGCACAGAGTGTACTTCTGGATGGTTCCATATTTCTTGTAAGCAAGCTTCTCCTGCCACGAAGTTAGATCCATTATCCGAGATCATTAATTTTGGGCAAGATCTTCGTGCAGCAAATCTGCGAAAGGCTTGCAAAAGGCTTCTGCACTCATGTCAGAAGTGACTTCTAAATGTACTCGCGTGTGGTAGCACACGTGAAAAGGCAAATGTAGGCTTTCACTGGAATCTTGTCCGGTGTGCCTGTTAAAATTAGTGCTCCTGTATAGTCGACACCTGTGGTTTCAAAGGGACGAAGGTGAACGACTCGCTCCTTAGGTAGGGGCGGTGGACCTGGATAAGGACACACTCGAGCATCATATCTCTTGCAGATTATACAAGACTTGATTAAAGATTTAACAGTTTGGCGACCTTGGGGAAGCCAAAAACGTTGTCTGATTTCAGTAAGAGTATCTAATACTCCACCATGCAATGTATTATGCTCATGGTAATGTAAAACTATGAGTTTAGTAATGATGTGGTGACGTGGAAGAAGTATAGGATTCTTCGTATCTAAATTTATTTCTGCATGAAGCAGACGTCCGCCGCATCTCAAAATGTTATAATTGTCTGAGTCAAGCCAAATGCCCAGAGACTTACTCAACCTTTCTGGGAGATGTTCATATTCCTTCCCATAAGTCTCTTGTTGAGCTTGTTTGACCCAATATTTGATGGAACTAGGAAATCGATACTTGATCCCCATCTTGTTGATGAAATCAAATACCATTTCTGTAACTCTTAGTAATTTGCTTAAACTGGAATAGCGATGAGGATTGATAGCTAAAATTCGAGGGGGTTCTGGATCCACAACAGGGGTAGTGATATTGGTCACAATGACTTGCGGCTTCTGTTGGGGCCACTGACCACTAACTAGCCATTGGGGTCCATTAAACCACATCTCGGTTTTAACTAATTGCTTTAAAGTCAAACCTCTGGATAAATAGTCAGCTGGATTGTCCTTGGTTGGGACATGTCTTAATTTATAACCAGCAGACAATTCACGAATTTCCCTTACTCGATTGCTGACATAGGGAGTTTTGTTGTTGTCATTTTTTACCCACTGCAATACTGCTTCATTGTCCGACCACACTACTATTTCACCAAGGTGAACATTACTGAGGGTTTTGATCAGGCAATGGGCCAGTCTTACACCTACTAATAAGGCAGTTAATTCCATTTGGGGTAGTGACCTCCTTTTAATCGGGGCTACCCTTGCCTTAGATGTAAGCAAAAATGATTGTTGAGTATTAACTAGATAGGCTACTGAGCCATATGCTTTGCCTGAAGCATCGCAGAATACATGTAAATTTGTGGGTGAATTTAGTCCTAAGGTATTTCGAGGAAACTGTAGAATACTAAGTTTGTTGTAATCAGGAATCAACTGCTGCCATTTTTCTTGGAGATCCTCCGGCAACGTTTCATCCCACCTCAAATTCCTTTGCCAGCACTCCTGCATAAGGAGTTTACCCTTAATTAGTATAGGACTGAGTAGGCCTAAAGGGTCAAATGGCTTGCTGACATGGGAGAGTAGTTTTCTCATGGTTAGAGGTGATTGTTTGATCTCCACTGACTTGATATTCAATTTGTCTGTGGAAGTATTCCACTCCATACCTAAGACTTTCAATTTATGAGGTACCTTATAATCTGGGAATTCTTCCTCGATTATTTGGTTGAGTTGTTTATTATTGGAGGCCCACGACTGTAGGGGCATGTTAGCTCCCAAAAGTTCACGATTAGCCTCATGGTAGATTTCCACTAGTTTATTCTCATCATTAGTGGTTCCTTGAAAATTGTCAACATATAAATTGTTGCTAATCTCAGTCTTGTAGGGGCTATTAGACTTCTTGAGATGTGTATCCAGAGTAGCCTGGAGTAAAATGGTGAAGATGTCGCTCCGAACAGTACTGAGGCAAATCTATAAGTAATGATTTCACTATTAGGATCCTGTGGATCTTTCACCCATAGAAATTTAGTAAAATTACGATCCGTCTCTTGTAAGCCTACTCTTAAAAAGGCCTTACTAATGTCGGCCGTATAGGCAAAACACCAGAGCGAAATCGTAATAAGACATCTTGTAGTCTTTGGGTTAGGCTAGGTCCAGTTTGTAGACAATCATTTAGTGACACGCTGTCTGCCTTTAATTTGGCACTACAATTAAATACAATCCTGATTGGTGTTGTAACTGAATCTTTCAGGACAGCATGATGTGGCAAATAATGGCCTGTCTTATGGTTGTCTTCTTCAACAACTTCTATAAATTTGTTAGCAAGTTGTTGCTGTATTAAAGCATGATACAGTTGCAATTTATCTGGTTGCTTCCGTAGCCTAGCTAATTGAGAATTTAATTGGGTTGAGGCCATGAAATAATTTACTGGAAGCTGTGGGTGGTTCAGCTTCCATGGGAGTCTCACCCAATATTGATTATCTTGGAAAATCACAGTATCAAGATATTGTTGATACGTCCATGTGTCATCTGGACTGGGTTGATCAGGGACTATGCCTAAGGTGTCCAAATCCCATAATTTATGAACAGGGGGATTGGACTCATCATCCTCGGTTTCGTCTCTGACATGTAGTGGTGACTGCTCTAGGCCTAGTCATGCAACTATTGAATTAGTTGGTTGATTACTAGTAGATTTAGAATGTTGTTGGATCAACACCGGTCCTGTGAGTAGTTTACCCCCAGCTGACAGCAACAAGTTTACACCTCGTTGCCTGGTGCATCCAGTAATAAATCTATAATAAAAGTCAGCTCCAATAAGAATACCTACATCGTTGAGACAGTCTGTATTTATTTTATGATCTGCTAGCCTAATACCGCTGCGTTTAAGAAATTTGACTGTTTGAGCAAGACCTGTAACATGTAAATCTGAGGGGATCTTGTCAACGACTATGGCTTGAATTGGGCTGGTGCAGCCTCCTAAACGTACCAAGACTTTAACAACCTGGTAGTCACGAGGTCCACTATTGGTTAGGAATCCAGAGATATTCAAATTCACTCGAGCAATAGGCTTCAGTTTCAACTGATCAACTAGCTGTTGAGAAATAAAGGTTTTCTGCGAACCTTGGTCAAAGAGACCACGAGTGGAAATCTAGATCCCTTATTGATTAATTTTAATTGAGCTGTTGGTAACGTAGTTGTGTTAGTCGACTCTGTTGCAAGTACACTTATGTCTTGATGCACTTTGCAATACTGTACAGAAGTAGAATTTGTAGTCTTCTTATGAGGATTGGTTGATCTTGATTGATCACTACCACACAAGGAATAATGGTGTCTACCCTTGTGGCACTTGTTGCACATACGTAAGGAGACAGTACAGCTATTGGGGTCATGAGGACCCGTGCACCTTGTGCATCTGTGTAATTCTTGCAAACGATGAATTCGGGTGTTATGGTCTGGATAAGTACTACACTTATAAGTAAGATGTTCATTATTGCAGAACAAACACTTCTTCACTGTAGGAGAAGTCGTAGGAGTGGTGCTCACTACGGGGTTTATAGGGTTCACTGTGTATGTACCTACATTTCCAGATTTCCATTTCGGAGATGATTTATTGAGATCTGGTTTTACTACAGTAGTTGCAGTACGTTGGGGTTTATGATGAGAGTTAGTAGAGAAGTTTGAAACACTCTTCCCATCTTGGTTGGCTCTTTGTCTTTCGACTAGGGTATGTAAACCTTCTGTAATTTCATTCATGGACAGAGAGGTTTTATTGTACATAGTACACAATTTATCTAAAGTCTCTCTCGGTAATTTGCGCCTTACAACTACTTTTGTCATCCATTCAGCAGTCTGAATTTGGACTTTAAGGCTTAAGGCCTTGAGTAAAGACTCTAGCTCTAGTCTGAAAGTTTGGAGAGAATCTGTAGAATTATTAGCAGATGGTAAATCCAGCAATTTTTGAACTAAGATAGTAATAGTCCTTTCCTTGTTATCGTAGTTGCTCTTAAGCAATTGAACAGCTAGGTCGTAACCATCACTGGTCAGTGTTATGTTAGATATTACCTTCAAGGCTTCATTTCGTAACAAGCCTTGTAAATAAGTGAACTTAGTTGTTTGAGGGATGTTAGTTTTAGAGTCTACTGCATCCACGAATTTACTCCAGAAATCATCCCAACTCTCATTCTCGTTACCAGAGAATGTGGGTATATTGATCTGAGGTAATTTGACATCAGGATCTGGATGTGCAGTAGAGGCTGTTGTTAATTTGTTTTTAGCAATTTGCCTTTTGAAGGGTTGAAGTTTAGCCTGTACATCATCTTCGTACTGGGCTAAATCATTTACAATGTCCTCAAGTTCAGTTTCACCTATTGAGGTTTGGTAAAGTTCTGTCAAGTACAGATTCATATGCTGTTTAATATGCTCGAATTTGCTTTCAGCAACTTGAAGTAAGTCCTCTAATTCAATGTAGTCAACAGGTGACTGTTGTGACAGATTTTGACACTTGGTAATCTGTCGGGTCAAGTGACCTTTCAGACCGGTAAGGGTCCTTTTCATTTTGTCAGCCGTTTCCATCTTGCTGGGTAAGGACTGGTCTGATAGTAAATAGTTGTTACTGATGTAACTGGGATATTGGCTCATTCAATGGAGCTCAATATAATATAATAGCCTAATGTATTGAATAGACTATAATACCTCGTTTAGAGGTTAATTTGCCTACCTAACAATAGATAGCTAATATTTTTGAGTAGTATTCGAATGCCACTATTGGATTTCGTCCGGTTAGCTCATCAATTATCACCATTCGATCCAACAGTGAACATTCGGCAGTACTCAAAAAAAATAATACACGAAATAATATGTTAAAAGCACAAAAAGAGTTTTGGTAATCCCACCCCAAATCAGGGTCAGCACAATCTAAATAATATGTATGTACACCAGTACTGTCTAGTACAGTACTCGTTAATAATTCCTACCTAGGAATGACTAAATGATTTAGGCTGCATTTGTACAAACATTAGTACAATTACAGTCTAAATATCCTACCTCATCAAAGGTTGGCATAAATGCAATGGTGCAGTAATATAGATATATGGTGCTATGTTTTTGGGATTTTTTGTTTTGATATATATGTTTGTGCTTAGAAACACAAGTGAAATTTATAAATATATAACACTAAGGTTACTTTATGCATAAGTATTAATAGAAATGTTGATAATAATAAATGAGTTTTAGGCTATAATATGGGCAGTCTGCTGACAGCCGTAAATAATGAAATATATTGGTAAATAGCCTAATAATATTAACACACTAATTGGTGTTAGTAAATAGTTAATTATATGAGGCCAGTAATTTAGGCGAATATACTGGACCTTAAATGATTAATGGTATATGTATCTAGGTTCGAAGGACCAAAATTTTGTGGGGAAAACCTGACTCCAATAACTAATAACTTGTTTTGGGCTCTGAGACCCAGTAACTAATAATTAAATAAATATATATATATACTTCGATAGCTATGAAGGACCACCACTTTTTGAGAAAAAGTGGAAAACAAAGAGACAATGGAAAAAACTGATCCTAGGAACTAGTGTCCTATGGATCTTGGTAAAACTGTAATGCTTATATGAATGGAGTCAAATTAACTACACAAAATTGGGGGGTTACATGCTAAAAGATTAATACATCCCTAGCATTATTCTGGTGCTGGTTCTTCACCAGAGTAAATCAAATGTGAAAATCAATAAATGTAGAATATAATATTGATGGAGGTAAATGCACCTCAATATACTACTGAAATGTTGAACAGCATCAGTAAATCAAAGGGTTAGTATAATTGATCTCTTTAGGAGATCACTACTGTAACTATGGAGTTATTGCTACTGATGGAAAAATGGACAGCTTAGCTGTGAAACTAAGAAGTAGTCGGTTGCTACACTCCACCGACGACGTGTTGCATAGGGTAAATTGTTGCACAGAACGGTGGGGAAGCCTAGCACCTCGGTTGAAGTCGCCTTGGTACTGAAAGGCAATTACATTGTAGAAATCTTCTACATAATAGGTAATTACATTTACATCCTAAATCATGAGGATGACGGTAGTAAATTATCAGCTAATGTCTGAACAATTTGTATCATAGAAATAAACTGATAATCATCTAATTAGATGGTAAATTTAATTAACACACGTACTATATTTTGTTGGTTTGCATTCGGCCTAACGACTGCTAGCCTAAATGTTAATAGTGGCCACATAATAACAAAAAGGGTAAACTTAGCAGCCGAGCCTCGTGTCGTTGGTGTGAAGACTTGAGCAACTCTTCGTCCTCCAGCTGCTGCTTGAAAGACGTTGACTCTGGAGATGCTCGTATGAAACGTCTATGACACGGCTATGTTGTGCCAGATAACGTGGCACCGCTCAACTGATCGTGGGAGCGAAATAAATAGGTTGAAACACAACTCTGCTACACGCTGTTAATGGCGTCCGTGCTCTCGTGTCGAGTCAAGTGACGCTCTCCCCTTCCTCCTGCTCCTTATTGCGCATGCGCGGCTTTCGAGCATAAATGAATATGTATTTATCGCAATTGACTAAGGAAGGAAGAGGTAATAACGAATATTAATATCACAATAAATTCTTCTGTGATAAAATAGAAGTTCTAGGAACATAAATTGGCTTACTAAAGGTTGTGCAGCCAATCGAGGAAATTAAAGTAAATCATTTGCATCAAAGGAATTCCCTCTAGAATACTTAAATGTTAGTTAAATAAGGGAGCTCCAGTAAGTAATAGTATACTACGAAATCAAACTTAACTATTTTTAGTAAAGGAAATGATAAACTGGACTCTTGTTATAAATCCAACTAAATGTGGAGAAAATTCATGTTGCTGCCTGTCGTTCCTCACGTACTAGGAAGAATTTGGCAATGAATAAATCATGATAATGATTAAATTTATAAGTTAGTAATTTTAGTAACTACTTTGGTTATATAAATACAATGATGTATAGAACTGTTGGTTATTTCCAACAGGAACGGCCACTTGTCTCATTAGAGCTAAAACAGCTCTAATGCGGCTGAAACGTCGAAATATGCAATAAAAACAGTGTTTCTCTCCTAATCAATATCTTACTCGCTAATTTAACGAGGTACGAATGGTTGATTGAAATAATGTATTTAATGTGAATTTGCAATCAATTACGCGTATACATCAGATTTGTCGCATATGTAATGAATTAATAACAATAAACTGACAATCCGTATCCAAGGAAAGAAACCCTGATTTTATTGCATATTTTGACGTTTCAGCCGCATTAGAGCTGTTTTTGCAGTACATCTTCTTTCTGTAACATACACGGAAAATCTGGAACATTTTAGTTAATTCTAATGAAAACACATTGATTTGTGTGATTTGAACGAATAATGGACTATCTCGTCGTTTTTCCCACGTTTTTAAGGATTGCCAGTTTATTGTTATTAATTCATTACATAAGCGACAAATCTGATGCATACGCGTAATTAATTGCAAATTCACATTGAATACATTATTTTCAATCAACCATTCGTACCTCATTCGTTTCAGCCGCATTAGAGCTGTTTTAGCTCTGATCAGACAATTTGCCGCTGCCTCCCCCGCATCAGCTTTAATGCGGCTGAAACGTCGAACCCAGCAAACACAAATCATCTAGAAAACGTTCGTCTATCTCTTCCCATAGGCGTGGGAATGATTTGCATTGAGAATGGTGCAGGAGAGCCTTTGAGAAACTATTAATCAAAAAATCCAAACACAAAGGTTTTATAATAAATTTTTTTCTACAACTATTTTGTTCCTAATGTATTACAAATAGTTTTTACATGTTTAAATATAAAATTTATGGTGTTTTTTGTAAAATTCATTAATAAATTGTGAGTGATATTTATTGGCTGAGTGAAACCTTCACAATCCATTTAGTTATAATATGATCAGAAAAAAGTAGTTGCCAAATTTTCAAAAAATCGCTCTTTTTAACACAATTTGACTCCTTATGCATTCCACTAAACACTAATATCATGTTAAATATATAACTTATGTATTATTCCCTAAAATAATTTATATAAATTATAAAAGTTGCTGGAAAGTGGTGTGAAAGAATCTGAAAACGTTTTGTTGTCTTATATTGGCGTGTTCTTATTAACTATGTCTCGAGTGCACAGTTATCAAACAAGAACCAGTGATGACCTCACCAGTGATGAGGTCAAAAGGTGCCTGCTGGAGCTGGATGTGACAAAGGCTGTTGGGCCTGACAGAATCTCACCATGGATACTAAAGGAAGGTGCAGAAGCACTAAGTGTGCCACTCTCTATGGTATATAACAGGTCACTGGAAACAGGAGACTTACCAGAAAGTTGGAAGACAGCTAACGTGGTCCCAATATACAAAAAGGGTGACAGGCAAGAGGCACTGAATTACAGGCCAGTTTCCTTAACTTATATACCATGCAAGGTAATGGAGAAGATCGTGAGGAAAAGGCTCGTAGAGCATCTAGAGGGAAATAACTTTGTAACGCACCACCAACATGGGTTCAGGGATGGTAAATCGTGCCTCACAGGTTTAATAGAATTTTATGACCAAGCAACAAAAATTAGGCAGGAAAGAGAAGGGTGGGCCGACTGCATTTTCCTGGATTGCCAAAAAGCCTTTGACACAGTACCGCACAAAATGCTGTTAAAAAAAGTTAGAGCAACAGGCAGGAGTAAAAGGGAAGGTGCTCCAGTGGATAAGGGAGTACTTAAGCAACAGGAAACAACGAGTAACGGTGAGGGGGAGACATCAGAGTGGCGAGATGTCACCAGCGGAGTCCCACAGGGCTCAGTACTTGGACCCATCCTGTTCTAATATATGTGAACGATCTTCCGGAGGGTATAGACTCATTCCTCTCAATGTTTGCTGATGATGCAAAAATTATGAGAAGAATCAAGACGGATGAAGATAGACAGAGACTACAGGATGACCTGGATAAACTGGAGGAATGGTCTAGAAAATGGCTGCTAAAGTTCAACTCGGGAAAGTGTAAGGTGATGAAATTAGGAGAAGGGAGCAGGAGGCTGAACACAAGGTATCATTTGGGAGGGGAAATCCTGCAAGAGTCAAATAGAGAGAAAGATCTGGGGGTTGATATCACACCGAACCTGTCCCCAGAAGCCCACATCAAAAGAATATAATCAGCGGCATATGCTAGACTGGCCAACATAAGAACTGCCTTTAGAAATTTGTGTAAGGAATCTTTCAGAACCCTGTATACCACTTATGTAAGACCAATCCTGGAGTCCATACCTAGTTAAACACAAGACAAAGTTAGAGAAGATTCAGCGGTATGCCACCAGGCTCGTCCCGGAACTGAGAGGATTGAGCTACGAGGAAAGGCTAAAGGAGCTGAACCTCACATCCCTGGAAAACAGAAGAGTAAGGGGAGACATGATAACCACCTACAAAATTCTCAGGGGAATTGACAGGGCGGACAAAGACAAACTCTTCACCACGGGTGGGACACGACCAAGGGGACACAGGTGGAAACTGAGTACCCAGATGAGCCACAGAGACGTTAGAAAGAATTTTTTCAGTGTCAGAGTAGTTAATAAATGGAATGCACTAGGAAGTGATGTGGTGGAGGCTGGACTCCATACACAGTTTCAAATGTAGATATGATAGAGCCAGTAGGCTCAGGAATCTGTACACCTGTGATTGACAGTTGAGAGGCGGGACCAAGAGCCAAAGCAACCCCCCCAAGCACAATTAAGTGAGTACAATTAGGTGAGTAAAGAAGATTACCATTCGTCAACCCTTAAAATCTTATATGTTATCTTGCTGGTGCAAAATGGGTGAATCTTTAAGAACAGCTAGTATATATGACAAATGGTGTTTCCCGAACTCAAACAATGTAGGGTTTATTATTCTACACATATTTCTAATGACTCTTAGATGTTTACATTCTCTGAAGTATAATTGTGAAGGCTGTGTCCATCACTCTCACCACAGATTCTTAAACTTCTCTCTGCAGGTTCAACTATAATTAATTTCCATTCTGAATCTCCATGGACATTTGTATCCAAAATGAAACCAATGTGGTTTCCTTCAGGGCCTTCAGCCAGCACATTTGCTCATTCATTTCCACAGATTCCAACATGGTAGGGGATTTACAGAAATTTGGCTATTCATATTGTTATTTTAAAAATATGAATGCATTTCCATATGATAAGACAAATACATGAGTTTATGATGAATTCGTTTTCTGTGATATAACATTGATATGTCTTTTTTTCTTTAAACCGCATACTAAACTAAATCACGATCGAGCGTATATATTGCTTTTTAAGAATTAAGCGCCACCACTGACCGCCAATTAAGTGCTCACATCAACAGAGTTGATGTATAAATGGTCAACGCTCAACAGAGTTAGTATAAATGGGGTTAAATCAGAGTTGGAAAATGTTGTAGGTTGAGTACCTCAAGGCTCTGTCCTGGGACCTCTATTGTTTATAATACTGTAATATAAATGATTTAGATTCAGGTTTGAGTAACAATATTTGCAAATTTGCCGATGATACAAAAATCGGTAGGGAAATAACACAGAAGAAGACTCACTATCTCTTCAAGTTGATCTAAATAGAGTTTTGAAATGGGCAAAAGGTTGACAGATGCAGTTCAATGCTGATAAATGTAAAGTTTTGAGGTTAGGTAATGATATGATAGAGTTACAAGATATGAGATAGATGGTGTTGTAATTGCGAAGTCGGGTATTTCGAAAGGGAACTT
Source organism: Procambarus virginalis (assembly GCA_020271785.1). NCBI lineage: Eukaryota > Metazoa > Arthropoda > Malacostraca > Decapoda > Cambaridae > Procambarus > Procambarus virginalis. The sequence continues at coordinate 11,118 of WNGS01113436.1, forward strand.
GGAGTTATGATTAGTAAGAATTTAAACCAAAAGATCAATGCATGAATGTTCGTAATAAGGCAAATAGTACACTAGGATTTATTAATCGAAGGGTTAAAAACAAGACACCTGGTTTTGTTCTTCAGCTAAAGCTTGCTCTTTAAAGCTCTTCATTCCCGTGCTGTCTCTTGGGTGGCTTAATTCTTATCAATCAATCAATTGTTGCTTTGGTTAGGCCCCATTTTGATTATGCAGTTCAGTTTTAGTCGCCGTACTATAGAATTGATATAAATTCACTTGAACGTATCCAGCATAGTTAATTAACAAAGTTAATTCCCCAATTGCATTCACTGAAAAGGCGAAGAGTTAGGTGTGACATGATAGAGGTTTACAAGTTGATGAATGGACATAACAATGGGATATTAAAAGTATCAGCACCAGACGAAATAATGGTATAAATTGCATAAGTTAGATTTAGGAAAGACCTGGGGAAATACTGATTAGCGAGAAGTTCGAAAAAAAATACCTCCACCACTATGAAGTTGAAATAATTAACTCTGAAGTTTTCGGTATAGCCGGTTTAAGCAAAGGCAAATCCTTAACGTGTTTTTTTCAGTTATAATCGAACAAAGGTTTATGGAAACGGATAGTGTCCCATTATATGACGAGAGACAAGTAGTGTCATATAATTGAGATTTTCGATTTTGATATTTGATATTTTTGATATTCGATTTTTTGTATCATTCGTCAAAGTTGTCAAGTGAGCAGCATGTTTAATGCTGCTACTCAAAGCCTGATAATCTAACATATTTCTTTTTTCTTCTCACCACACCCCTATTTTCCCCATTCCATATTCTTTCGTCCCTTCGCTTTCCATACATTTTTCCACTCTTCATCACACCACCCACGTCCCGACTCGATTCACACATGTACGCACCCATTTTTGACACCATCAATTTAGACTCCACACGTTTTTTCTTTAATTTGTCCACAACAGACACCCCGCCTTTTAAGCCCTAACCCTCTA
>WNGS01113437.1:0-12448 GCA_020271785.1 Procambarus virginalis
AAAAAGCTAGTACAGCATACAAGGTCATCATTCATGTAATTTATATCTGTAAACATAAATGTAATAGCCATATTCTAGCATTTGTTGGGGACTTACTGTTCATGTCTGGAGGAACATACGGGCTCAGGGACTGTCCCATATCAATGTTGCATAGTGGGTAGGGTCATACTCCCTGGAGACATGCCTTGTTCCACCGCTTCATACACGTGTCCGAGTCTTCATCTTGACCCACAGAGTGCATGGCATACCCGAAGAACAGTTGCTCTCCAAGATGCCGAGGAATCCATAGGACCTCATCCACAGGAGAGTTAGCTAGGGTGGTGATAATTCCCCATATGTACTGATCAACCTCTAGGCCTTCCAGGTAGGCTGTTTTGCTGGGAAGGACAAAATATATTAGGTTCTTGCTTTTAGTTCATGATTTTTTATTGACATACAATAGGCATTACATACATGAGGAAAATTTACAAAAATTGCACAATTTCAAGTGAAAATACAGTACTCATGATTTAACTACTTGCAAACTGGGCATCGCCATGACCCTCTTTCACAGTTCATTTGTAAGTATGACTCTAGGTCAAAACATTGTATGTGCTTGCAATCATGGCCTCTTTGGTAGTGTTATCGCTTGAATGTGATGGGACACTTGAGGGAGATTTGATAGCCGTTTGTTCCACACCATCACCGTCCGAGCTACTTAAAGAACCACTCGAGGCAGCAACAGAATTAAAGTTTCGCTTGATTTTGGTAACACAGTGTTCAGCAGGTAACATTCGCTTTCGTAACAACCCTTGCAAAACAGACCTGACGCTTGGTCTATGCACCAACTGAAGTACAAAGAGATGGGACTGGAAAGAAAATATAAAATAAACATCAGACACAAATTACCTTCCATAAAAAAACACTGCAGATGAAAATTAAATGTCAACTGCATTCTCATGCAAATAATAACACATGGCATTGGTATCCCACAGATAGTTAGCTAGTATAGCAGCTGCAATAAATGGCTAAAAATTAGAACAATTAAAAATTGTATGTATTAACTCACACAGCAACATGCAGTAACGGTAATTTGAATAGTGTTTCTTCCTGGCTGACACACAGCTTTAATATACAGTGGTTTGTGTGATGTTTTCTGCTCTCCTCGGTCAATGCTTAGAGGCGTAGCATTGACAGAAACCTGAACACTGGCGGGCCAGTTTGTATTCATTTGTCGATCTTCATGATGGAAACATTTCAGCTGCAGCTCTAAATCTGATCTGTAAAAGAAATAAAAAATATTAGTAGGTATTCTAAATCAAATCCGATGATGCCTGCAGACTACTATCATAACATTGATGACTCTGCCAGCGGACTTCTCTACAATGATAACACTGATGACCCTACCAGCAGACTTCTCTACAATGATAACAGTGACAGCTTTGCAAGCAGGCTTCTCTACTACGATAACACTGATAATGTTACCACTTAATGGTAAAACTTCATGTACATTACTGAGAAATTATAATGTTTTAAATTCTCTGATGCTAAATAATATTAGAACTAAAATAAAACTAGCTGTAAGGTGCTATAATTTGCACAACAGTAGATGGACAGCAGCTAGCATACCTGAACATTAAGGTTTGATATACGGTGGGTTTGAGGTGGAAGACGTGATTGGAAACAGCTAAGTTATGTTCCAATCTGAAAGGCTGTAGGACAATCCCGTCTCGAACAGGGAAAGTGAGCCGTAATTCATCATCTTCTGGAAATCAAAAACAAAATTAATACAGTAAACGAGAAGTATATGTACATATTTCATATATTATATAGCATTATGCTTCAACTGGATACCCATGGCAACTGTCGTAGCTTAAATACAGTAGCTCAAAAGATAATGATACAACTTACTTTGGAACATCAAGGGTTTTAGTTCGGACAAGTCAGGTTTGACATCGCCTTGATTAGCATACGGTGGGCTCATATACGGAGTGAGTGGAGGTGTGGGGTTGCCAGGGATGGGCGAGTGCTGGTAGCTACCCCCCACACTCCCCACATTCCCCACACTTGCAGATGCAGTTGCTGCACTCATATTCCTGTCAAAGCATTTAAGAATCAGTTGAAAATACTTAATTTTGTTAAGATGTATAAAGAATAAAATGGTACTGTATTTAAAAATTTCTTTACAATGAACAAGTACACATGATTCAGATAATTTGATAGGCTAGATCTCCCCTTTTACATTCATAAAAAAAAGCATTAGTTGACATATTTCCATATTTTATCTATACTGTACATGCCATATTGCCTGCATGACAAATCTGATGTTTAGATATTAATTCTAACAATGTGGATCTGTTTCTCATATTGTTCATTCTCTAACTAAAAACGTTTATCTTTATTTTACTGCTATGTCCAAATCTCTTTGGCTTCCCCAAATCTCTCATATGTATACTTATTCACTTTGGTGTTCTTTGAGGGCTATCATCCGCACACTGGTGCTCCTCCACCTCTGCTATACACAGTCATCTATTATCCTATTACTGTATTTATCTTCCCTTCCTGTTGAGTGCAGCATCTTAAACCATTTCTAACCTGCTTTAAAACCTGACATCCTATAACTTGCATTTTGCCCCCCCCCCCCCACACCTTGTAATTTTTTGTTTACATTTCAAAATAATATTTGCTTTCTCTTATATTTATAATACAATAGCTCAGATTGGTTTAATGGAGTACAACAAATCATGATACACTCAAGCACCCTCCATAGAGACTCAACACCCCTAGCATTAATGAACACAATATGAGTATTGGACACAATGCGTATGTTTTAACATAAGGATGTCAGATCACTGCTATAGCATTGACAACACAGTCACACTGAAAGAGAGGAGCACGAGAAATAACAAATAAGTACAGAGGGAGATAGACTACAGATGGATGAGAGACTTCTTCCAAGAATTCCAATGGGACAGTGAGCAAGAGGAAAGGTTAAGTTAAATGAAGTAGTATATACAGTAATTCATAAATGCATGGAGGCTACAGAAGAGTATGTACCACTTAGAAAAGAGGTACATACCGTAGTACAAGGTACATAGTACAAGGTACATAGTACTAGGTACGTAGTACTGTACAAGGTTCTCTTTCCAAGAGAAGAGCAAGATTAACTCGTACTCTAACAAACAATGCAAGGTGGGCAAGAACAAAAGGGAAGACTTGCAACAAGCAGTTATCACAAAGTACCAAGGCAAACACAAAGGCACTAAGGAGGGGGCAAAAATTATAACACTAAGGTCAGGAAGGACGAGGAGCGGCAGTCTCAAAATAACAATGCCTAAGGCCAGATATCAGCAACTGTTATTGCACACACTTGATAAAAAGAAAATCAACAGCATAAGACCAAGTTACTATACTAAGCTGAAAATTATGGAAATGTCCTCAGGAAAAGCTAAGGCGACATTTAAAATAAAGCCAAAACTATGGGCTTGGTACAGGTGATCACTGAAAGGGGTACACCATTAAAGATATATGCTTGTAACTGAAAAATAGGCAAAACAGCACCCTGGAAGAATTAGATGTAAGCAAAGTAGTGGGAAGAGATCAAACTTTAATTTTGATATCGAATGAAACTGGATGTGTATGGACAGAGCAGTGAGGTGTTTACCTAAGTTTCTTTCCTCCCATTATCACAAAGAACTTTTCAGTTTCAGGTGAGCATTATTTTGTATTCATGTATATGACTGCTATCATGTTCAAAATATATATATATAATGCATGCATACAGGCTGTTAGTTTCACACCCTCAATTCAAAATGGTCGTGTAGCTTAATATTTAATATTTTAATTTAAACTGTATAGATATGCAATTAATTTTCCTGTGTATTCAATATTAGGGATGTTACTGGCCTCTGTACACTGAGTGACATACTAATAATTTTCCTCTCATTTGCAATATTCATTTTAATGATCTCATATAGTGTTATGATAATTGCCACTTTACCATTAGAGTAAACACTTTAGTACATTTGCAACACTTACAAATTTAAAACAGAAATAAAGACATTTAAAGATATCTGTAGACTATTTGCAGCTATCATTCAATGCTAGTAATTAAGCTTTATTACAGCATTTAATTATTTACCCAGTAATTAATTATTAAGCAGTATTTGTAATAATAAATGTTAGTCCAAATACTAAACTGTATCTCACTGTATTTTGTTAAAAGCCAATTTAAAATAAAATATTAATTTGTTCTCTACTCTTCAAATGCTTTTGTTGGGTTATTGTTTAATTAGCATCATTATTTTTGTTTTACAATTTTAAATAATGAATCCTCTATTTTCATTTAGTGTCTTGCCTGAAACACTGTATACTGTACTGTGCTATATAAATAGCTGTGTACTGTGATATGTACTTTACTGAATACTGTATTATATAGTTTGCTGTGTACTGTACTATGTACTTTGCTGTGTACTATACTATACAGTTTGCTGTGTACTGTACTATAAACTTGGCTGTGTACTGTGCTATGTACTTTGCTGTGTACTGTACTATATACTTTGCTGTGTACTGTGCCATGTACTTTGCTGTGTACTGTACTATGTACTTTGCTGTGTACTGTACTATGTACTTTGCTGTGTACAGGTGGACTATGGACTTTACTATGTACTGTCTGGAGGCCTGGTCAAGGACCGGGCCGCGAGGACACTAAAAAAGCCCCGAAATCAACTCAAGATAACCTCAAGATAACCTTCATGTTCCTGACCTCATTGACCTCTTCATAGTCTGTGAGTCCATGACCCTCAATACCCTAATAACCTCATAATCACTCGACTGTTCCTGTCAGTTCTTGCTTTTGTTTATGCTGTACTCAACCTCTGCCTCTTTCAGTACACAAATACCACTACTGATTCCACTTCATTATTAACGTCTCATATCAAGACAAGACAAATATATATACAGTAATACCATTTCCTTGGAGTCTTCACTGTTTATGTCAACATAACACTTTTCAAAGTTTGTATGGCTAGTAATTTTTGTTTAATTTCACTGTACTGTACCATGAAATTTACACTGATCCAAGTTTCGGGGATTTTGTGTAATTTATGCATCATGGTACAATACTGCGGAACTCTTGTTGTGTACTCTAGTAACCCTTAAGCAAGGCAAGGTAAGGTAAGGTAAGACTAGGTAAGGTAAGGTAAGGTAAGGCAAGGTAAGGCTAGGTAAGGCAAGGTAAGGCTAGGTAAGGCAAGGTAAGGCTAGGTAAGGCAAGGTAAGGCAAGGTAAGGCTAGGTAAGGCAAGGTAAGGCTAGGTAAGGCAAGGTAAGGCTGGGTAAGGTAAGGTAAGGCTAGGTAAGGCAAGGTAAAGCTAGGTAAGGCAAGGTAAGGCAAGGTAAGGCAAGGCAAAGCAAGGTAAGGCTAGTTAACATGAGGTCACTGTCATCCAGAGTTGCAATTGCCAAATTAGTAATTACCAAAGGAAGGCACCAAGTCTAAAAGACTATTTAGCTAAAATTGCAACACAATGAATGTAAAAGATCTAGGCGTCATGACCAAACAGGATCTTAATCCTAGATATCAAAGCATAAATGTTCAAAATAAGATGACTATGGCATTAGTATTTACAGCAACATGTGTTAGGAATAAGACATCTACTGTTATTTATGTTGTGCTCCTTTTCAGATTATGCGGCAGAGCTTTGGCATCAGACTGTATACAAGACAAAATTCTACAGAAAAAAACATACCAAGAAGGATGGAAAAATTAATCCTGGGAATTACGAACCTCTCTTGCGAAGGGATTTTAAGAAAGCCTAATTTACATTCTCAAAAAGTCAAAGAATAAGTGATCACATTATTGAAGTATACAAATAGATGAACGAGGGACATATTAATAAGGTGCTAAACATGTTATCACAAAATAGCATACACAAAAATAATGGGTACAAATTAGGAAAGTGTTGATATAGACAAGACCTGCATTTCAAAATAGGGTTGTTAATTTATGGAACAGATTACTAGGTAACATAATAGATTTGGGTATTGCTAAAGTGTTTCAAGCACAGATTAGACATACAGTATATTAGCGAGGAAGCATGATGTATATTCAACATCTTCCAAAAAACAGACTGTTGCAGCTGCCTTGTCACTTGACAGCTAGCTTGTCCTTATATTGATCACATCATTAGAAAAGCCAAGATGAAATATATCACTCAAGCACAGAAAGCCAGCCGGTGTTCGAGAAGCACTATAAGCATGAAGAAGTGTACAAATAAATGTATTGTACAAAGAGTGTTAGGCAATGGGTTGCCGGCTCCACCATTCTCAACACAGAAGTCTGTCACATTATCATGCCACTGAATACAAAAAATTAAACGGCCAAAATAATATTGCATTGTTTGTCTAAGCTAACAATTAATTGTTAATAAAGCAGCACGAGCATGTACGGTATATGAATAGATAAATATAAACATGAATAAATAAAGAAGGAACCTAGCAAGTCCATCGTGCACCTCACCCAGCTGATAAAACACCTGCACTAAATAAATATGCCAGCACCCACACATATATTAAAAGTGTTGTTGATATATATATATATATATATATATATATATATATATATATATATATATATATATATATATATATATATATATATATATATATATATATATATATATATATATATAGTATATTCTTAGTGCTGTATACTATACAGTTATCATTATTTATACTAATTACCGTATTAATATAAGCATCTGTTCTGTTATTTTTATTTAAGCGAGCATCTTTAATCAGCTGTGGCGATCATTTAGCCTGTAAGCAAAATAATCACAGGAGACAAGCCTTATTCCTATTTGCAACAAAGTTTTACAAATGATCACCCTCTCTAGCTCCTGGGCCAGCAAGTGCCCAGTAATATTATACTGAACTATGCTGACTGCCAAGCCATGTTAGATGGACTACACATTTTACGGACAGCAAACTTTAAAAAAAAAAAAAATTGTGTGCATAGTATAAAACAGGCAGTGTTGCAATAAGTTGACTGCATCTGGTAGCAGTCAAGTCTCGACTGTCCTTGGCAGTACCAGTTTCACTGTACAAAAGGTTACATTTATGTCATATGGGAAATGGAATTATAATTTTCATAAAAGAGAACCACCTGGACAGTGTAGATGTACACACCTAATTTTCCTCTGCTCCACACTTTGCCCCCCCCTTCTTATCTTCATCTTTTTAAATGATGTGCTATCTATTTGTAGTCTTGCCTGTAGTATCACATGATAGATACAAGTAATCTATCTGTATTTATCCCATGAGCTCCCCATCAGCGGGTAGTCAAAACACACAGGGTTCCTGGAGGCTCTATCATCACACAAACTTTACAGAATTTCAAGCGCTCAAACCCCTCCCCCAACCCCACCCTTTCCTACCTATTTTGTGCCTTTTACCGATTTCACCCGTTTTACGGCCAAAGGTAGTAATGTATACCTAATAATTACATGTTTAATTTCATCCCTCAGCATTATGTTCATTACACTGCCCACATGCCTTCAGTGTTATGTTCATTACACTGCCCACATGCCCTCAGCATTATGTTCATTATACTGTACTACCGGTCCCGGTAGTACAGTCGGGTTTGTTCTTGACGCACAATCGAGAATTCTGGGTTCAAATCCCAGGCAGTACCTGCTTGATACCTGGTTGATGGGGTTCTGGGAGTTCTTCTACTCCCCAAGCCCGGACCAAGGCCAGGCTTGACTTTTGAGAGTTTGATCCACCAGGCTGTTGCTTGGAGCGGCCTGCAGGGCCACATACCCACCACAGCCCGGCTGATCCGGAACTTCTCTTAGAAATGCCCAGTACAGAAATGGTTGGGCATACAGGTATTTCCTTTTGCCTATTGTCTCTATTCATCCAGCAGTGAGTAGGTACTCGGGAGTTACTCAGCTTCTTGTGGGGTTGTATTCTGGGCGGGGTCAGTAATTCAACCTGGGGGAGGGGGGACCTCCCTTGATAATAGCCAAAACGTGTATGAATACACTCTGGCTTCCTGTCCCCCCCAACACAATGAATTATTATTACACTGCCCTCAGTATATCCACAGTTGCAAAACATGATATCTATAACATGATCCTTTACATTCTGCATTACTTTACATTATTTCTTTTGTATCTGCATATACTGTAGTTGCATCTACATTCCTTTACATTACATTTACTTTACGATCCTTTGCAGTCCCTGTGGCGTAGTGGAAAGACACTCGCCTGGCATTTCGCGAGCGCTTTGGCCTGGGTTCCTATCCTGGCCGGGGAGGATTGACTGGGCGCCAATCCTTAACTGTAGCCTCTGTTCACCCAATAGTAAATGGGTACCTGGTGGTTAAACGATTTGGCTGGTCGTATTCTGGGGAATATTAGGATTAAAGACTTGCCCGAAATGCTATGCATGCTAGTGGCTGTAAGAACTCTTGTATATACAGTATAAATAAAAATAAATAAATAAACATTCCTTAGCCTATTTATTGGTTCTCTAGTTTCCCTCCTAACTGTTCTCTTCTGTTCAACATTTCTATTTTCACTCTCTATGCTCATTTCAAGAATATTTTATCATTGCCTTTTCTTCCCCATTTGTAACCATTAATCCTAAAATATTTACTCCACCCCTTGGAGTAAAATATTTACTCCACCTCCACCTTTAAAATATTTACTCCATACATTTTTAGGATTAATGTAACCATTAATCCTGAAATATTTAACATCACCTCTTGATGTACTGATATCAGTATATAAAACGTGATGTTACCAAGTACGTGGTGTTGATGTACATACATCAAGATCGACGCCCCCCTTTCCCACATTCTACCCACAGTCTTGACTTTATTTACCTTTTCCTTTCTACACCATAACTATCTTTAACCTTTCTATAAAATAATTTGTTATTAAAAATATTCACTAAACTTTCTGCTATATAGTATTATTAATTCTCAACTTTGCTAAAATGACACAAAGGGCTCCTTCCATTTACATCTTCTTTCCATATTACCTAATTTACATAAGACTCAAGATTTGATTGTCTATATCAATTGGAAAAAGCAATGAAACTAAAGAAAGATTCCAAGGTACACGAATCTTGAACATTATCATATCGTGACACATGACAGAGATCACAGAGCCATGGCATTTCACATACTAAATAAGATCACATGATAGGTATCTTACCTTGACATATTGTTCATCCCAGAGTTTATGGTATTCATCCCAGTGTTCATATTATTCATTCCAGAATTCATGTTGCTTACGGCACTACTGTTCAATTGACTGGACATTGTCATAGTACTGGACATTCCACCCGTCATACCACTGTTCATTACACTATTCATACCACTGTTCATATTTGACATGCCAGTATTGTTCAAGGTATTCATTCCTGCACTATTCATACTGCTCATACCAGTACTCATATTGTTCATTCCGGAACTCATTGCAGAGTTCATACTACTGCCTCCACCTGGAGCCATGCTGCTCGAGCTCATTGTGGGCACTGACATTGACATCTGAGTCATACTGTTCATCCCACCACCCATACTGCCGGACATGCTGCTCATGCTGTTCATGTTCATGCCACTCATGGGACCCATTGGACCCATCTCGTTGTACTGTAAGTTGTTGTACTGCTGGTTATAAAACTGGCCCTGGCTGAATGGCGGGCCGCCGGGTCCACATGGCCCACCCGGTCTCATGTTCGGCCTCATGCCTTGGCCTGGGGGGAACTGTGACGGCAAGGGCTGTTGAACAGGATATCCCGTGCCGCCTCGGATACCAGCTAATCCCATCTGTGGAATAAAAATTGTATTAGCATTTTGCAATGGCTGGATGGATGTATTAAGCAATGAATGATGAATGAATAGATAGCACCAACAGAGATCAATCATGTGATATACAGTATAGCCATTTTGCTGAACCCTATTCCCTTATAGGATATATATTGCACTCCCTGTTACTATATACTCCCCTTCATATTGACGATGTAAAAGACATAATTAAAGCATCTAATGAAAATCCCATTATAATGATAATGCTGATTATATATCCTGATATACGGACAGTAAGAGAGGTGATATGTACGACTATTGTCATCATTAGGATACTGAGGGAAGATATATGTCACCACGAGACCCCTCAGTTAAATCAGTTCACCATCCCTTAACCCCCAAAAGGACCAACTCTGATATCCCCCACTTTACATATCTTAAACAATACTACCCGATTTCAGACATGCAACATCTTCTTCGTCACTTTTGTTAATTACCGTTACCTGTATGTTTATACCCTTAAGCTGTTATTTTTTTTTTTCCTACCCTAATCCCGAGCACTTCTGTACATTACTACCTTATCCGAGCTAATAGTTTTCGGATTCCTTTTTCAGATACCAGACCTCTAGAGATCCTAAATTCCGTACCAATACCAAGTATGTCAAAACCTACCACCCGACTCTAGTTTAGTTACTACGTAATAGGTTAGTAGTATCACTATTCATGCTTTGTTAATACTGATACCTCGAGAGCTGATGGGTTATAATCCTACGTTTTTTGTGCCCGTTCCATGTTTTATCTTGTGAGCTTCTACTGAACCTTTGTGACATCTATATCGAATTCGATTACTTTTTTCACGCATTCCCTTATTGAATTTTTGTTACTTTTGTTGTAGCTCGCTTGCTGGGGTATTAATCAATGTCTTTGTGGATTATTCTACCGTTTGCCACATTCATTCAATCCTCACTTGGGAATTTGTTAAAAACATTTCTACCACGACTGGAATAATTTAAGGTTTCTTTGCTTTTGTAATCAGTCCTACCCCCAGGCTCGTTTGCAATCGACTTTGTTACCATGTATTTTACGCGGATTTGTGGTGTATGACATATCAGTTTGTTATTGTATCGATGTACAGGCTCTGATTGTTCCCCATGAGTATTCGACTTGTGCACAATGAGCTCGAGGCCTGCCTCGCCCAATGAGTTAACAAGTTTGCCTGTCATTATTGCTACTGTGTTTTTTATTATTGTTTCAATTAGCAACCACCACGGCCATGTTTTTCCAATACTGTAGCCACAGCGTCTTTGTTTCCTGTTGTATATGAGTTCTTATGCTTGCCTTTAACGGAGTATCCCGTCTTGGTAATGAGCCAAAGACTTTGACAATGAGTACAGGATTGTGCTAATTGAGCTACAGGCATGGTTTGTTAATGTACAGGTCTTGTACTACATGGCTTGCTATCAATGGCTCCAACCGGTTATATTTATAAAGCGCATATCACAGACTTCCGAGCTCGTGAGTTACCAGACTAGAAGACACCGAGTTTCAGCCTAATCTGGCGACAAGTGGGACTACTGTTTTCCGGCTACTTAACTAAAGATTGTACTAAGAAGAACGGGGTATACTGCACACGGGCCCCAACCTTGTGTGGCTTCCTCTTCCATCTGGCCTCTGGTTTTTTTGAGGCTGGTTGTGCAAACCCAACTGGCCCTGCGCTATGCCTACACGTCTCTCCTGCCCGCCTTCCCCCCCCCCCCCTACCTCCCCAGAATCTTTGCTTCGGGGTTTTTGTCCCCTGGGGAGTCCCGGCTTGGCTAGCCCCGCGTCCGCGACGGCTCGCCCTCCACCCGCTGACCCGATCCAGCGCTGGTACCATCCTCGCGTCTGCATTTGTGATTGCTGCTGGGGAACTTACACCACACATCAGCTTCATCTTCATTACGTGAGCGTGTCTACTTAGGAATTTTGAGGGGGGGGGGAGCTGGATGGTCTAGGAATTGAGGGGGAGAGGTTTGTTGAGGGGAGGATCTTGGAGAGTATGAGGGGGTTGTTCAGGCGCCCCCGGTGGCAGTCGGTGGCCCTTCCCCGCTGCCTCCTCCCCCCTTTGGAGGGGTTTGTTGAGTTATTAGTTCCAATGTGTTTATAGGATTTTTTATTCCTCCCGCTTTAGAGGATAAGGGCCGTGAGGCGTTGGACCGCGCGTCTATTTCATCCAGATTTTTTATGATGCTTGAAGGAAAAGATGCCTGGTTGGAGGTCGCCATGCTAGGTAGGAGTTGTTATGGGGAATGGACGCAGTTGGAGTTTGTTACCCCCCTAGGCTATTTGTTTTGAATTCTTCCTAGGAAGGTTTCCCTCTCCCTTTCTCCCCAGTCCGTGCCCACTTAGAGTAGAAATGGTTGAGGTCTAATTGGAAGGAATGGGACTGCCCCCTTGACTTGAACTGTCTAACCGAGTGGAACCCCGGGATTTAGGACTAAGGCGGTATGAAGGGGCTAACGATAGTGAGGTAGAGGTGAGTATTATGAGGAGGCTATAAATGGAAGAATTTATTACATGGATTGCATTTCAAGCTACAAAAACATCAATGGCCGTGTGTATGTAATTAATTATAGCTATATTATATATAATATATATATATTATCTATATTAT
>WNGS01113446.1:0-10166 GCA_020271785.1 Procambarus virginalis
GAATTTACCCTGGTGAGCGGAACCTTGTTCCCTGAGGGTCACGAGAATACCTGTGTAGGAGAGGCAAGCGTGAACACTGTGGGAGGCCCAGTGCGAATGCCCCTACACCGGGTGACCTTAAGTTCGGATTATGGATGCCAAACCTAGTAGTGGGGGTCTGTGCGACGATGCCAAGAATGGAAGCACAGGTCATTTTGGGAAATGACGCATGTGGAGGACGTGTCCTCCCAAACCTCGTGAAGGACGAGGAGTGCTTGGAGCACTTCGAGAAGAAAGGCGGACCAACCCCAGACGACACTCATGTTTCCATGGGAGCTTAGTTAATAAGCGCCAAGACTGACCATCATTATAGACGATCATTGGTGCGGTGGTCACGGTACTGTGTACGTTTAGGGGTGATCCTGGACGGAATGGGTTCGAATCCTGGCCGGGTCAAAGAGTTCTTAGTGATATATGGCTTGCGCGTTCACGCAGTTTTCTCACACATGATAGACTCAGTGCGGCCCGTGCATGCGCCAGAATTTGATGAAAAAACTGTACCCAAATGGAACATGAGTGTCGTCGGGGGTTGGTCAGTCAGGGAGCTTAGTTAATAAGCGCCAAGACTGACCAATCCTTATAGACGATCATTGGTGCGGTGGTCACGGTACTGTGTACGTTTAGGGGTGATCCTGGACGGCATGGGTTCGAATCCTGGCCAGGTCAAAGAGTTCTTAGTGATATATGGCTTGCGCGTTCATGAAGCTTTCTCACACATGATAGACTCAGTGCGGCCCGTGCATGCGCCAGAATTTGATGAAAAACTGTACAAAATGGAACCATGAGTGTCGTCGGGGGTTGGTCAGTCAGGGAGCTTAGTTAATAAGCGCCAAGACAGACCAATCCTTATAGACGCTCATTGGTGCGGTGGTCACGGTACTGTGTACGTTTAGGGGTGATCCTGGACGGCATGGGTTCGAATCCTGGCCGGGGAGTTCTCAAAGTAGATTCTTAGTGATATATATATATATATATATATATATATATATATATATATATATATATATATATATATATATATATGTGTGTGTGACGGTAACGTGTTGGAAATGGTGGTCGGCAGTCTTCCAAATGGCAGATGTCAATGCTGGGTCACATATATGTAAGTTATAAAAAAAGAGAAAAAAAAGAATGACTGCTTGTCTGATAATCTGTGGTAAGGTAAGGTAAGATACACGAAAACACAAAAGATAAAAATGACATTTAATAAATCTAAAAAAAGCAAAGTAAAATAAAGACAATTTCTTGGCTGAATAACGCGACTGTATAACAAATGAACAAGAAATAACATAAAAGTAAATTACGTTAACCGGAGGGCAATATTGAACACAAGGGAAATATATAATAAACAATATATAATAATGGTGCTGGGAATATATGCGCTAGCTATAAGCCTCTACTTGATCACACGAGGTGAGTCAAATAGGTGTTCATAGCATGAGAGCACGAGATATTCTGACTAGTAGAGCTGCCAGTGATCCTGACGTTGCCTTGGCGAGGAATGTGATTGGCGTAGAACTGAAGTGGTGAGTTCTCGAACGGCCAATGAGAATGCAGGGAGGCCGGTCACAGGTAGTTTGGCAGTTGAAGGGTTCGGCGCGTCGACCAGGTGTGCAGGAATGGGGGGAGGGGGAGTTGCAGGTGCGTGTGGCTGTCTTGATATATACGTTTAAGCCACTGTAAAACGTATCTTGAGTATTGTGTAGAACGTGATGAAGGAAGAGAAGAGCAGGCTAAATCTCTGGGAAGAGATTATCGTCACAACTCTCCCCCGAAGCCTGCGGTTCTGGTGTAGTCACGTTCACGGGAGGTAGAGTGGTATGTGGAGCTGCCTCTACCTCATGAACTCTGGAGAGGGCGTCGGCGATGATGTTATCAGGCCCCTTGATGTAACAGATCTTTAAATTGAAGCCTTGAAGATATAAAGCCCATCGCAGCAGACGTTGGTTATTGAATTGGGCTTGATGTAGGAATCTTAGAGGGTTGTGGTCCGAATAGATGGTAGTGGACCTAGCACTTTGCAGATATGGTGCAAAGTGTTGCAAGCTCAGGACGATGGAAAGAAGTTCCTTCTCGATAGTGCTGTAGTTTTTCTGATGAGGCTTCAACTTGTAGCTATAATAGCTGACAGGTAGAACCTCCTCGCCTCGTTGCTGCATTAAGACACTCCCGATGCCGGTACCACTGGCGTCGACGTGGAGGATGAAAGGCTTCTTGGTATCTGGTGAGGCGAGAATAGGATTAGAACAGAGGAGGAATTTGAGTTGTTCGAAAGCAACGGTTTGCTCCCTGGTCCAATTATACCGTTGCTTGGGACTGGTTAAGGTGATTAAAGGGGTTGCAACAGTGCTAAAGTTCCTCACAAACCTACGGTAATAGGAAGCAAGACCAAGGAAGCGCAGAAGCTGCTTCCTGGTAGTAGGCTGTGGATACTCTCTGATGGCTTGAGTGTGGATATTTAACGGAGCTAGGCTGCCACTCCCTATAACATGACCCAGATACCGCACTTTACCTTTGGCAAAAGTGGACTTGCCCAGATTGATGGTGAGGCCGGCTTTCAGGAGCTTGGTGAACAATCGTTGCAGCTGGAGCAGGTGTTCGCTCCAGGTGTTGGATGCTACAACGATATCATCCAAATAGGCGTAGGTGTTGTCCAAGCCCTGGATGACGCGGTTGACAGCTCTCTGAAAGGTGGCTGGGGCATTGCAGAGTCCAAAGGGAAGCCGGTTGTATCTGAAAAGTCCGAAAGGGGTGATAAAGGCAGACAGTTCCTTAGCTCGCTCCGTTAAACACACCTGGTAATAGCCCTTGAGTAAGTCTACTTGAGACAGGTAGCGGGCATTACCAATGGCATCAAGATATCATCGATCCTAGGTAATGGGTATGCGTCCTTTATAGTGACACTGTTTAATTTCCTATAATCCGTACAAAGACGAATCTTACCGTGAGGTTTGGGAACCAGGATACATGGTGAGGCCCAGGGGGACTCACAGGGGGTAGCCAGTCCATGGTCCAAGAGATACTGTACCTCAGCACGCATGACTTCCGTTTTGCTAGGGCTGATTCGGTAGAACGGTTGGCGAATCGGCTGGGTGTCAGGTAGCAGTTGGATGTCGTGCCGAGTCACAGTACACTCTTGGGGATCATCTCGAAACAACTCCTGATGTTCTCTGATGAGTTTGATGAGTGAAGCACTATTATCGTCCTGAAAATGATTGTGAAGGTCAGTAAGGATTTCCGAATTAGAAAGCGCTGTCTCAGTGTCAGTGCTTTCGGAAGGAGAAGCAGGGAAGGTCTCACTGTGGCTGTATGGACCTGTAAATGAGGTGAAGTTGGTTACACAGTGGGAGGAACCCCATGGTAGAGCTTGAGCAGATTGATGTGGCACAGCTGGGTCTTCCGCCGCCTATCGGGGGTCTCGAGAACGTAGTTGAAGTTGTTCCGGCACTCCTTAACACGGTAGGGTCCTGAGAACCTGTTCTGTAAAGGAGAACCTGGGATAGGGAAATAGGCAAGAACTAAGTCTCCCGGTTTAAACTTCCTTACTTGGCAGTGCTGGTCGTAACGAGTCTTCATCCTCTCTTGGGCTTTCTGTAGGTTGTTGCTGGCAAAGGAATGGACCCTCTCTAGAATGTGTCGGAGGTTTTGAAGATACTGGGGCACATTCTGATGCTCACTGAAGGTGGCATCACGTAGAGAATCCTTGAAAGCCTTGAGAGGTGTACGGCACTTACGACCGTAGAGCATCTCATAAGGAGATACTCCTAGTGACTCGTTGGGAAGACTTCTGAAAATACACATGATGAGATCAAGTTGCCTATCCCAATCCTTTGAGGTCTCATTACAAAACTTTTTTAAGAGTGCCTTGATAGTCTGATGACTACGTTCAAGAGAACCCTGTGAAGCAGGATGATAGGGGCTGGACAGTACCTGTTTGATGTTGAACTCCTCCAGAGTCCGTTTGAAGAGATCACTGGTGAAGTTGGTACCACAGTCGCTCTGAATCTCCCTCGGAAATCCATACTGGGTGAAGATTTTCAGTAGATTCTTCACCACTGTAGCAGCTGTAATATTTTTCACTGGAACTGCTATCGGGAATCTGGTGGTAGGACACAGGATGGTTAAGATATAGGCGTTGCCGGCAGTGGTCCGAGGCAAAGGACCAACACAGTCAATAATAAGTCTGTGGAATGGTTCCTCAGGCACCTGGATGGGTATCAGTGGTGCTCTGGGAACTGAAACGTTTGGTTTCCCGGCTTTCTGACACACGTGGCACATTTGAACAAATTTCTTTACGTCATTAACCATACCTGGCCAGTAGTAGTCTTGGCGAATCCCATGGTATGTCTTGTTAAACCCGTAGTGTGATAGAGCTCCGTGGGCCAGGTGTAGAATCGTGGGCCGCAGGCTGGTAGGAATCACTAGTTGTTCAATGTTTGCCCAATCGTCCTCGTCCTTCAGTTTACTGGGTCTATACCTGCGATAGAGTAATTCGTTCTCCAAGAAGAACCCAGGAACACTGTCGGATTGGGTCTCAGCCTGAAAGAATAATGGTGTCAAGGTAAGATCTTCTCTCTGTAACTTACGGAACTCCAAAGCGGTCAGATTAGGGGGTAGTTTCGAAGGGTCTTGAGGGACAGCGGTAGCAGTAGAGTCAGCTGGCTGTGGTCGTGCAGCTTGAGCACGGGTGGTCACCATAACAGGAGGAGAAACTTCATCACTCTCTTGAACCTTTGCTGGAACATGCTTAAAAATCGGGTTATCCAACACAGAGTTGCTCACCTGGGATATGTCCTTGACGATCAAGTTGGTCGGTTGTTGGTCTTCTGCCAAGTCGTTGCCTAGGAGAAGTTGCACTCCAGGCATGGGAAAAGGCTTTTCCCTGACGGCGACTTGGACTTCACCGGTCACGAAGGGACAATCCAGGTGGACTCTGGCGAGAGGATAAGGAGTAGTAGCAGTAAGGTCAGTGATGAAGACAGTCTCTCCTGTGTAGGCGACGTTGGGCACAGCTGATTTCAAGACGATCGATTGTAGAGCCGCTGTGTCCCTAAGATCTTAAGTCCGAAACGTCCCTCTGAATCTGAACCGTGGGTAGAGATAGTTCCTGGATATAGATGTTTGCTAAAGAGAGACAGATCATTAACATGAACACCAATATTCATTACAGGCTTACCGGACTTAGGGGGAGTAGGTTTGGGCTTAGTGGGTTCTGTGTTACCTTTAGATTGGGACTTACCACATTTTTCTATGGTATGTCCATAGAGTCGACAATACCTGCAGTACAGTTGAGAGGTACCTTGATCTGGGCTCACTTTCTCGTAACTGTACCAAGACTTCTTACTGGTAGGTTGTTCTGGTGTCAGCCGGTGGATGAGGCTGTAAGTGTCAGCTGACTTCGCGCATTTCACCAAATCGGTCTCTTCTTTGTCTGCTAAGTATAGGCGGACAGGAGGAGGTACACGCCTCAAGAATTCTTCAACCAACATGAGGTTGACAAGCTCTGGAAAAGTAGAGACATGTGCTGCCTCCAGCCATTTCATGAAATATCTCCGTTTGGTGTTAGCAAATTCTAAGAAGGTGGTGGTACTTGCCTTGATGTAGTCACGGAACTTTCGTCGGTAGCTCTCGGTGGAGAGAAGGTAGGCGTCCAACACAGCTTGCTTCAGGGTGGTGTAGTCGTTTTCCGATGCCAAAGTGCTGAGTGTGACTGCTGCTCTACCTGTTAAATGTACTCGGAGAAGGGTAGCCCATTGGTCGTCAGGCCAACTAAGTTGATTAGCAAGGGTCTCAAAAGTAGTGAAGAAAACATCAACCTCCGTTTCTATGAACGGGGGCATTAACTTACTTGCATGGGAGATATTGAAACTTGGAGGAAGACTAGCTGCAGCTTGTTGGAGTTGAGCTTGGTGTGTAGCGTCCATCGCGAGTTCTCTGTTACGACAGTTTAGAGCTGTTTCTGCCTGTCGTTTGTCGTGTTCACGTTGTATCTCGAGTCGCTCTTTGTATAAGGCCAACTCACGTTCACTTTCTTCTTTCTTCAGTGCGGCCTCTTCTTTCTTGAGTTGAAGCTCGCGTTCTCTGATTGCAGCTGCTTTCCTGTTGTTGCTCCCGCTCGATCTTAGCAAGTTCTAGCTTGAGCTTCATGGCTGTCAAATCATGCTTATCTGAAATGGTATATTGTTCGTGAGTATCAGAATCTATCTTCCCTTCATCCAAAAGATGATCTAGTATCATATTATGTATGGCATATTTGTTGGCTCCAGGGGGAACTTCCAAGTGATACTCATGTGCAAGAGTTATCAATTCGACCCTCTTAGCATGACGTAAGTTCCCTATTTCACTTTCTGGATCTGCCTTGAAAGTTTGGATACGAAACATGGTGAAAAATGGCAAATAAATGAGACACGAATATACTGTGAGAATATGGTGAATGTCAGAAACAGGAAACGTGGCAACTGATACCTATCCTGTGGAATTGTTAATAATTAAAGTTAATTCAAGATGGTAAATGAATAAGGTCGCAGGAAATCTTGTACCCGGTACTCACTGTGGGAGGATAAAGGCAAGAAAATCCTACTAATTAGTTGAAACTGAGTTTCAAAAGACAAGTGAAACACTAAATGGTTCCAAAATAAATGAGGTAGTACAAAAATGTAGTCATACCTTGCCGAGTCACTATAGAACATAAGCAAGGTACCCACTGAAATTGAATATGGTACTTACAGAATTAGCGACTTTCGTGCTCAAAAGAAAGAAAGCTAATTCCCTACCTTGAGTAAGTACCATCAATTCTGACCGACGAGTAGGGGTGCGAGTGTCAACTGGTGACGAGAACTATCGGCGAGGTCCCAACTCGCCAATTAAAGTCCGTGCGAGAGGAACTTTGGCCCTCTTTATCCTCCTAGAGTCGGATTGCAGAAATTAGGTGCTATTGACCCGGAGACAGACCACAGTACCAGGGTACCTATGTGATAATCTGTCAAAAATGTGAGAAATATCTGAGGGACAAAAGATGTTAAACACGGGTAATAACACGGAAGGGGGAGACGACCAATTAAGAGTATGACTGCGGCCTACAGTCACCACGTAATCCAAAGTTGTCTCACACTCACCATATGCTACTCCCGTAATGCACAATATACACAGCACCATATAAATACTAAACGTGATTAATGTAAATATTGAAAGCAAGGGAATGAGAGCCAAGTACGCTTACCACAATTACCAATACCTGAGTGCAGCTCCTAGGACAGGCCCCCAATTATATGTGATGGTAACGTGTTGGAAATGGTGGTCGGCAGTCTTCCAAATGGCAGATGTCAATGCTGGGTCACATATATGTAAGTTATAAAAAAAAGAGAAAAAAAAGAATGACTGCTTGTCTGATAATCTGTGGTAAGGTAAGATACACGAAAAGACAAAAGATAAAAATGACATTTAATAAATCTAGAAAAAGCAAAGTAAAATAAAGACAATTTCTTGGCTGAATAACGCGACTGTATAACAAATGAACAAGAACTAACATAAAAGTAAATTACGTTAACCGGAGGGCAATATGGAACACAAGGGAAATATATAATAAACAATATATAATAATGGTGCTGGGAATATATGCGCTAGCTATAAGCCTCTACTTGATCACACGAGGTGAGTCAAATAGGTGTTCATAGCATGAGAGCACGAGATATTCTGACTAGTAGAGCTGCTAGTGATCCTGACGTTGCCTTGGCAAGGAATGTGATTGGCGTAGAACTGAAGTGGTGAGTTCTCGAACGGCCAATGAGAATGCAGGGAGGCCGGTCACAGGTAGTTTGGCAGTTGAAGGGTTCGGCGCGTCGACCAGGTGTGCAGGAATGGGGGGAGGGGGAGTTGCAGGTGTGTGTGGCTATCTTGATATATACGTTTAAGCCACTGTAAAACTTATCTTGAGTATTATGTAGAACGTGATGAAGGAAGAGAAGAGCAGGCTAAATCTCTGGGAAGAGATTATCGTCACAATATCTATATATATATATATATATATATATATATATATATATATATATATATATATATATATATATATATATTTATATATATATATATATATATATATATATATATATATATATGCACATACTTGCATGAACCACAAGAGAAGATTAACAATCTTTAGACAACACCCACCAGTGGGACTCGAACCCAGAAAGCACAACTATCTTCCAATAGCTGCCATAACTAGTATGCCTTAACCCACTACACCAAGTCAGACCCTTAAAAGAGATAGAGACTTCGAAGTATTTACCTCAAATATCTCCACCTCCCAAGGGCGCCAGATTAGTGAGGGGTCACTCAAGCATTTTTCATCAAGCCACTGTCAATGTGGGAGAACTCGTGTCTATGCTATAAGCACATACTTGCATGAACCACAAGAGAAGATTAACAATCTTTAGACAACACCCACCAGTGGGACTCGAACCCAGAAAGCACAACTATCTTCCAATAGCTGCCATAACTAGTATGCCTTAACCCACTACACCAAGTCAGACCCTTAAAAGAGATAGAGACTTCGAAGTATTTACCTCAAATATCTCCACCTCCCAAGGGCGCCAGATTAGTGAGGGGTCACTCAAGCATTTTTCATCAAGCCACTGTCAATGTGGGAGAACTCGTGTCTATGTTATAAGCACATACTTGCATGAACCACAAGAGAAGATTAACAATCTTTAGACAACACCCACCAGTGGGACTCGAACCCAGAAAGCACAACTATCTTCCAATAGCTGCCATAACTAGTATGCCTTAACCCACTACACCAAGTCAGACCCTTAAAAGAGATAGAGACTTCGAAGTATTTACCTCAAATATCTCCACCTCCCAAGGGCGCCAGATTAGTGAGGGGTCACTCAAGCATTTTTCATCAAGCCACTGTCAATGTGGGAGAACTCGTGTCTATGCTATAAGCACATACTTGCATGAACCACAAGAGAAGATTAACAATCTTTAGACAACACCCACCAGTGGGACTCGAACCCAGAAAGCACAACTATCTTCCAATAGCTGCCATAACTAGTATGCCTTAACCCACTACACCAAGTCAGACCCTTAAAAGAGATAGAGACTTCGAAGTATTTACCTCAAATATCTCCACCTCCCAAGGGCGCCAGATTAGTGAGGGGTCACTCAAGCATTTTTCATCAAGCCACTGTCAATGTGGGAGAACTCGTGTCTATGCTATAAGCACATACTTGCATGAACCACAAGAGAAGATTAACAATCTTTAGACAACA
The DNA here is from genome assembly GCA_020271785.1 of Procambarus virginalis. Taxonomy (NCBI): domain Eukaryota; kingdom Metazoa; phylum Arthropoda; class Malacostraca; order Decapoda; family Cambaridae; genus Procambarus; species Procambarus virginalis. Next base: position 9,312 of record WNGS01113446.1, read on the forward strand.
CCCACCAGTGGGACTCGAACCCAGAAAGCACAACTATCTTCCAATAGCTGCCATAACTAGTATGCCTTAACCCACTACACCAAGTCAGACCCTTAAAAGAGATAGAGACTTCGAAGTATTTACCTCAAATATCTCCACCTCCCAAGGGCGCCAGATTAGTGAGGGGTCACTCAAGCATTTTTCATCAAGCCACTGTCAATGTGGGAGAACTCGTGTCTATGCTATAAGCACATACTTGCATGAACCACAAGAGAAGATTAACAATCTTTAGACAACACCCACCAGTGGGACTCGAACCCAGAAAGCACAACTATCTTCCAATAGCTGCCATAACTAGTATGCCTTAACCCACTACACCAAGTCAGACCCTTAAAAGAGATAGAGACTTCGAAGTATTTACCTCAAATATCTCCACCTCCCAAGGGCGCCAGATTAGTGAGGGGTCACTCAAGCATTTTTCATCAAGCCACTGTCAATGTGGGAGAACTCGTGTCTATGCTATAAGCACATACTTGCATGAACCACAAGAGAAGATTAACAATCTTTAGACAACACCCACCAGTGGGACTCGAACCCAGAAAGCACAACTATCTTCCAATAGCTGCCATAACTAGTATGCCTTAACCCACTACACCAAGTCAGACCCTTAAAAGAGATAGAGACTTCGAAGTATTTACCTCAAATATCTCCACCTCCCAAGGGCGCCAGATTAGTGAGGGGTTACTCAAGCATTTTTCATCAAGCCACTGTCAATGTGGGAGAACTCGTGTCTATGCTATAAGCACATACTTGCATGAACCACAAGAGAAGATTAACAATCTTTAGACAACACCCACCAGTGGGACTCGAAGAAAG
>WNGS01113450.1:32000-46337 GCA_020271785.1 Procambarus virginalis
CACACTAAAAAAAATTATTATTTTGTCTCTCTCCTAAAAAAAACTCCTCAATCGAAAAGGGTGAAAAAACCTCAAAGGGAGGGGAAACACGAAAAACAAAGTCTAAAAATCTCCTCGTCTCACACACACATAACATTTCGCGCACATAAACAACAGGAAATGCATCGATCGGAAAATCAAATCAACACAATGCACCAATCCTCCCACACCGTGTGTCGTCAAAAAGACGCGGACCGAAATTCCTCGCAGGCGGGCGTCGAACAAAAAAAAAAAAAAAAAAAGGAAACGAAAAAAGAAAAAAAACCGACCTCCTTCCTCCACACTAAGTCCCGAATTACTTGGTCTGAATGGAGGGGCAAGAGCGGCGTTGACGAGCAATCTTGAAAGGGGGGAACGTGGGTCTCTCTACTCAAAAATCACAAAAGCTGCTGCCTAAAGGGGACTGCTCTAGCGTTATCTTAAACTAAAAATGCAGATCTGGCTGGTACAACCTCATGTGGGGCGCGGCCAGCCAATCTCAACTCGCACGCTAACCTTTAACAACACCACACAACCTTCTCACCGATAAAGGGAGACGCGGATCTGCGATTACCCGGTTGTAATATTTTTGTTTTTAAATGGTACAATGAAATTTGATTAGATACAAGTAATAATTGCCTGCTTGCTACAACTTTAATTCAACTAGTAGCGCATTAAAACAAGTTTGAACGGGGCCAACCCGCTGTGTATGGTGAGCCGCGTCTATTACTAAGTTGTTTGCTTGAACACACGCGCACAGCTACGAACACACACCACACCCACACACAGCACACACACACACACACACACATCCACACACACACCACACGCACATACACCGTTACTACGTTTCCCAGTTAATGAGCTCGGAAGCACCAGGGGTTGTTATAACAATAACAACAGTAGGATGTTGGGAATTTAATACCATGATACCTCTCTGATCCCTCCAGTACAGTCACTACTAATAGCAAGAAATTTATTGAAGCACCAAACAATAAAAATCTTTACGAGTGGACACTTGTTCGGCTTGGGCTGGACGGTAGACGACGGTCTCCTCGTCATGCAGGTCGGCGTTCAATCCCCTACCTGTCCAAAGTGGTTGGGTCACCATTCCCTCCCTCCTTCCATCCCAAATCCTTATCCTGACCCCTTCCCAGTGCTATATGGTCGTAATGGCTTGGCGTTTTCCCCAATGATTTTCCCTCCCTTCGGTCCGAAAATATAAGTAATGCAAGGTACTCAGAGAAGAAGCGCCAACCATCATAAACTATAAACACTTGAAGGCATGATGCATAGGATTTAGGATACGCAGAGGTATGAATGGTGCCATCACTTGGACGATCGGGAATTGAAGGGGGCCGGGGGGGGGGACGCCCCCTGCAATGAAGCCGAGACCGTTGCTCTAGCCGTGCAACCACAAGTGGTTGGAGTGGGGTCCGAAACGGTTATAAGAGCCCCCCCAAAACAGCCCTCCCTAACTATTCAATCACAGTATGGAGAAAACAATTCAAGTTACATCCCCCCCCCCCCATTCTCGTCTTGAGAATGGTCCAGGACAGGACCGAAACGTCTGTCGTCCCTATCAACCTTCTAGTGTGTGGTACTGGTCAACACCCACCCCCCCCTCCCCTCGGCTCTGAAACTGCCACGAGAGATGCTGTGGTTAGCTGCGGGCCGGCAAGGTGCTCCCTGGTGGGGAGCATTGGGCTCAAGTAAACTTTGACGGAGTGAACAATACGGGGCGGCTGGTACAAGCAGTTTGTCCAACCGCCACAAGGAGGCTGGTCACGACCGGGCCGCGGGGACGCTGTAGCCCTGAAGCACCTTAAGGTAAGGTACCAGTGGCAGGTATACCAATGTCGTACCCGTTCCACCGCCTGCAGGTATACAATGGTCTACCCGTCCACCGCCTGCAGGTTACCAATGTCTACCGCACCGCCTGCAGAGTATACCAATGTCTACCCGTCCACCGCCTGCAGGTACTACCAATGTCTACCCGTCCACCGCCTGCTTAACCAATGTACTACCCCTCGTCCACCGCCTGCAGTATACCAATGTCTACCCTCCACACGCTGCAGGTACACCAATGTCTAACCCGTCCACCGCCTGCAGGTATACCAATGTCTACCCTCACCGCCTGCAGGTATACCAATGTCTACCCCGTCACCGCTGCAGTATAACCATGTCTACCCGTCACCGCCTGCAGTATACCAATTGTACCCTCCACGCGGATACAAACCCGCACCGCCTGCTCATAGACCCACCTTAAACCCCCATCAAATTTGACCCGACTCTCACCAGACCACAAGACTGGTAGACCCACACCATTATTACTGTAACAAACTATACTAAGGCCAGAGAGGGTACCCTCGCCCCACAGACCGGCGAGGAAGCTCCGCCGAACAATGTTCTTTCCCACACCTTCCGTCGCCCCCATAATTAGGCTCTATTTCCACCCAGAGCTGGAGATGTTGCGGAATTATGCTTCAAGAAACGCTGCTGCAAAATACGAGGTAGCGGATTCCTTGCACACAGGCACATGGAAACAGCCGAATAGGAGTGCTTAGAAAGGAAAAAAAAAGGCAAAATACATGGGCAAGTGTCATAGTGACCGGAGTCCCCCCTGTGCATTAGACGCTGTCACGCTCTCCACCCCCCCGCTGCGCACCGGCTGACCTGGTCACCAAATCGGTAAACAACTGGATCCCTGATTGTCAAGCCAACACCTGCCTCGCCTTCCCTATCAAAGCCACTGTGAACCCCCACTCATGACAATCAGGCTACCATCCCAAACATGCAGGTCCGAGATGCCTCGCCACACACAAAACTGTTGGATGGTACGGAAAGGCAAGAAAAATCATGAAAAAAAACACTCATAAGACACACACCCCCAGATGGGCAGCACCTCACACCACCCACCCCCCCGATGGCAGCACCATCCCACAACAAACACACCCACCAATGGCAGCACCGCCCCCCACACACACCACAACCAGATGGCAGCACCCCCCCAACACACACACACAGCCCCGTATGGCAGCACCCCCCCACACACAGCACCACCCCGAGTGGCAGCACCCCCCACACACAAACACACACACCAGATGGACAGCACATCCCAACACACACACACTAACACAATAACGGATCGAGCAAAAATCTCCCGATAATAAGCGATAAGATAAAATCTACAGAATCCTGAGCGTGTTTAATCGACTGTCCCCACAACCCGCTGGGGCGACAATTCTGTGCGTCTCAAGATGCAAGCACCCCCCCCCCACAACACCCCATTGGCGCACAACACCCACACACAAACAGCCACCCATATGGCGCACACCCCCCACAAACAACTACCCCACCACCAAAAACAACACCCCGCCCCCACACACCAACACCAATGGCAGCACACCCCCCACACAACACACACCAGAATGGCACACGACCCCACACACTACACACCGCCAATTTCCTCACACCCAAGCCAAACACACACCAATGGAGCACCAAGCACCCCACACACACACACACACCCCAATGGGCACACCTCCCACACACACACACACCCAGATGGAAAGCACCTACCCACCACACACACACACAACCATATGGCAGCACCACCCCCCACCTCACACACACACACACCAGATGCAGCACACCCCAACAACAGGCACAGCCCCAGATGGCACACCCTCCCACACACAAAGCCCACACAACCCAGATGTCATTCACCCCCACCCCACACACACAACACACCAGATTGGCAATTCACCTCCCACACACACACAAAACACAGATTGCAGCACCCGCCCCCCAACACACCACACACACACCCCATATGGCAGCACCCCCCACACAACACACAAAACACCCCCAATGGCAGCAGCAGCACCCCCCCACCACCACACACCATATGGCAGCACCCACCCACACAACAATTGCACACCCCCCAGATGCAAGCGCAACTCCCCACACACACACCCCAGATGTCAGCCACACCCCAAACACACCCCACAGTATGGATCACCCCAACACAACCCAACCAAAAAAAACAACCCCAACAAAACACCCCAGATGGCAGCACAACCCCACCATACACACACCCCAGATTCAGCACAAACCCCCACACACACACAGTCACCCCAGATGGCATCCCACCCCACACAAAACAACCACACACCCCAGATGACAGCACCCAAACCCACACACCCAGATGGCAGCACCCCCCCACACCCCACAGATGCAGCACCCGCACACACACCAACCCCACAGATTTCAGCACCCCCCCAACACCCCCAATAGCAGCAGTAGCCGGATACAGGTTCCAATATGTAATCCGGTAACACGCTGGATAAATTCTACACTTATGTATCTGACTTACCTATGGCACTCTACATACTTGACCTCCTTATTATACAAACTTTCCAAAAATTCTTTTTCATACATCAAAAGAGTACCTACCTCCCTCATTGGCGATTTCAAAGTCAAACATAATAATATTTGTGATCAATGTTCACTGATATCAGTGGTAGAAGGTTGATACCACTTTTCAATGCAAATGATGATGTTCAAATTGGGTGGCAGGATATACCACACTGTTGCAGGACATAGTAACCAACTGTTGCAGGATAGTCCACTGGTATTGCAAGGATATAACCCACTGGGTTGCAGGATAGTACCACTGGGTGCAGGATAGTACCATGGTTGCAGGATAGTACCACTTGTTGCAGGATATACCAACTGGGTGGCAGTTGTACCAATGGGATGAAGGATAGTACCACTGGTTCAGGATATAACCTGGGTGCAGGAAAGTACCACTGGGTGCAGGATAGTAACATGGGTGCAGGATATTACACCAATGGGTGCAGGAAGGTAGTCAATTGGTGCAAGGATAGTACCAATGGGTGCAGGGTGCACCCTCGTTAGATAGTAGCACTTCTATCTCCCAACCTGGCAGATAGTACCTTTTCATTTTGACACCCTTCGCCTGTCTACACCACCACACAAACCCCTCATGCTCAGTTTGTTGTTGTTTAAGATACAGCTACTACTGGAGACAGAAGTTGCCAGTAGCTGTTGTTGTTAAAGATTAGCAACCTGGAACAAGAAGTTCAAAATAGCACGGCCTAGTGATCCCGTAGTGACACAGGAGCGGGGCTGTTACTTTGCCTCATGCTCATCGTGCTGCTCATTATACCAGAAAAACACACACACACACACCACCACACACACACACACACAAGCACACACACACCACACCCACACACAACACACAACAGTGTCTACAAAGAACAACATAACACCGACCATATACACCGACGACACCTACAATTCAACACTTCCCGGGTGGAGGGTAAGTGTTTATTGTTCTACACCCGATTGCGCACAGTTTACAATTCTAGTCCGATAACTGGGTATGCCACCTTGCAAGTTGAACATGCAGACTTACAAGTAACATTGTAACAGGTATCTATACAAGTAACATTTGTACAGCAGCTATACAGTACAGTTTTTTGTAACATGTTAGCTATACAAGTAACAGTTGTAACAGGTAGCTATACAAGTAACAGTAGCAGCACTCACATATTTTTTAGAATACTGAAGTAGTCAGTTTAATTATTTCAGACTCCCTTTCTCACTTCTAGCGTTATTTTATCACAACATCAAATAAACACCGTGCTTGTCATCCAAGCCAGACAAGGGATGATTTGGCTTACTTAATAAGGTGTCAATATCAAAATGTGTGGATTCCTTTATCAGTTGGAACTGCAGGACATATAAAGTTGACGACTCTTTATCCAAGTTGCCAGTATATAAGACAATGTAACGGCCAGCTTGATAGCTATTTGATAGCTCAGCTTCCGTTTACATTGTCTTTATATACTGCAACCTTAGCCAGACGTCAACTTATCATGTTCCTGCAGTCCAACCTGATAAGGAATCCACAACATTTTGACTCTGAAACCACCTATATAAGTAAGCAAACATCCCCTTAGTCTGGCCTTGGAGACAAGACACTTTGTTATTTTATTTTTGGATAAAACGCTAGAAGTGATAAAGGGAGTCCTGATAATTAAGCTGTCTGCTTCATATTCTCCAACACTGTTAGTGTACTGTTACTTGTATAGCTTACCTGTTACAACTGTTTAACTTGTAGAGCTACCTGTTACAACTGTTACTTGTATAGCTGCCTGTTCAACTGTTTACTTGTTATAGCTACTATTACAAACTGTTACTTGTATAGCTGCCTGTTCAACTTGCAAGGTGGAATACCCAGTTACTGAAATATATTTTCACTGAATGCTGCCATCGGGTTTGATGAACAATAACAAGCACTTCCGTCCCCCAGGAAGTGTTATTGAATGATCCTCGGTGTATATGGTCGAGTGTTATGTTGTTCCTTGTAGCACTGTTTGTGTGTGGTGTATGTGTGGTGTTTGTGTGTGTGGTGTGTTTGTGTGTGTTTGTTTGTGTGTGTGTGTTTCATACGGTACTACATGAGCAGCAAGCTGAGCATGAGGCAAAGTAACAGCCCCGCTCCTGTGCCACTACGGGATCACCAAGCCCGTTCTATTTATGAATTTTGTTCCAGGTACTAATATTAACAACACAGCTACTTGGCAACTATCGTCTCCCGTAGCTGAAATCTAAACACCACAACTGAGCTGAGGGTTTGATTTTGGGTAGACAGGCGTCAGGGTGTCAAAAGGTACGCATCTGCCAGGGTGGGATATAGAAGTGCTACTATCTCCCGAGGGTAGCACCTGCACACCCCCAACCCCCCCCCATTGGTACTATCCTGCACCCATTGGTACTATCCTGCACCCATTGGTACTATCCTGCACCCATGGTACTATCATGCACCAGTGGTCTATCCTGCAACCCATTGGTACTATCCTGGCACCCAAGTGGTAACTATCCTGCACCCAATTGGTCTAATCCTGCACCACCAGTGGTACATCCTGCACCCGTGGTACTTCCTGTCAACCATTGGTACTATCCTGCACCAGTGGTACGATCCTCACACCATTGTACTATCCTCAACCCAGTGTTACTAATCCTGCACCAGGGGTACTATCCTGCACCCAGGGTACTAATCCTGCACACAATTTGAACATCATCATTTGCATTGAAAAGTGGTATCAACCTTCTACCACTGATATCAGTGAATTGAATCACCCAGTATATATATGTTTGATTTTAATCGCCACATGAGGATGGTAGGTAACTCTTGCATGTATGAAAAGAATTTGGAAAGTTTGTATAATGAAGGAGGTCAGTATAGAGGCATAGGTAATTAAGATAATTAAGTGTAGAATTACCAGCGTGTTCCCGGATACATATTGGAACCGTTATCCGGCTACTGCTGCTATCTGTGGGGTGTGTGGGGGGGAGCCTGCTGCCATCTGTGGGTTGTGTGTGGGTGGTGCTGCCCATCGTGGGTGTGTGGGGGGTGCTGCACTACTGGGGTTTGTAGTGGGGGGTGCTGTCATCTGGGGTGTGTGTGTGTGGGTGGGGTGTGCTGCATCTGTGGCTGTGTGTGTGTGGGGTGTGTGCTGTAATCTGGGGTGTGTGTATGTAGTGGGGTGTGCTGACATCTGGGGTGTGGGTGTTTGTGTGGGGTGGCTGCCATCTGTTGGGGTGTGTGTGGGGGTGTGACTGCCATCTGGTGTGTGTGTGTGGGGAGGTGCATGCCATCTGGGGGGTGTGTGTAGTGTGGGGGGTGCTGCCCATCTGGTGTGTGTGTTGGGGGGTGCTGCCATCTGGGGTGTGTGGTAGTGGTAGGGGAGGTGCTTGCAATCTGAGGGTGTATCGTGTGTGTGTGTGTGTGGGGGGGGAGGTGCTGCCATCTGGTGTGTGTGAGTGTGTGTGGGGAGGTGCTGCCATCGGTGGTGTGGGTGTTGTGGGGGGGGTGCTGCCATCTGGGGTGGTGTGATGTGTGGGGGGTGCTGCAATCTGGGGTGGTGATGTGTGTGGGGGGTGCTGCCATCTGTGTGTGTGTGTTGTGTGGGGGGGGGGTGCTTGCCATCTGGTGTGTGTGTGTGTGTGGGAGGTGGCAGCCATCTGAGATGTGTGTGTGGTGGGGAAGGGTGCGCCATCTGGGTGTTGTGTGTGTGTGGGGGGTGCTGCATCTGAGTGTGTGTGTGGGGGGGATGCTGCCCTTTCGGGGTGTGTGTGTGTGGGTGTGCTGACCATCTGTGTGTGGATGTAGTGTGGGGGGGGATGTGCATGCCATCTGGTGTGTGTGTGGGGGAGGGTGCTGCCATCTGGGGTGGGTGTGGGGGGGTGTGTAGGCTGCCATCTGGGGTGTGTGTGTGGGGGGTGTGCTGCCAATCTGGGTGTGGTGTGTGGGGGGGGGGGTGCTGCCATCTGCGACGCCCAGAAATGGTCGCCCACAGCTGGGTGTGGTTGGACAGTCGCTTAACAACACGCTCAAGGATTCTGTAAGATTTTATATTATCGCTTATTATCGGGAGATTTCTTTGCTTCGATCCGTTATTTGTGTGTGTGTGTGTGTAGTGGGAGGTGCTGCCCTGAGTGTGTGTGATGTGTGTGGGGGTGCATGCCATCTGGGGTGTGTGTGTGTGTGGGGGGTGCTGCAATCTGGTGGTGTGTAGTGTGTGGGGGGGTGCTGCCCATCTGGTTGTGTAGTGTGTGGGGGGGGTGACTGCCATCTGGTGGTGTGTGTGTGTGGGAGGTGCTTGACCATCTGGGGTGTGGTGTGGTGATGTGGGAGGTAGCTGCCATCATGGGTGTGTGTGTACTTATTGAGTTGTTTTTCATGATTTTCTTTGCCTTTCCGCTACCTCCAACAGTTGTGTTGTGTGCGAGGCTCTCGACCTGCATGTTTGGAGATTGGTAGCTGATGTCATGATTGGGTGTCACAGTGGCTTTGATAGGGAAGGCGAGGCAGGTGTGGCTGGACAATCAGGTGATCCAGTTAGTTTACCTTTGGTGTACCCAGGTCAGCCGGTGGCAGGGGGGGGGACGTGACAGCTGTCAAGCCAGGTGGGGGACTCGGTCAATATGACACTTGCCATAGTATTATTTTGCCTTTTTTTTTCCTTTCTAGCATCTCATTCGGCTGTTTCGTGGCCTGTGGCACAGGATCCTCACCGCTCGTCATTTGCAGCAGGTTTCTTGAAGCATAATTCCTGCAACATCTCCGCCTGGGTGGGAAATAGAGCCTAATTATGGGGGCTGACGGAAGGTGTTGGGGAAAGTACATTTGTTCCGGCGGAGCTTCCTCGCCGGGCGTGTGGGCGAGGGTACCCTCTCTGGCCTTAGTATAGTTTGTTACAGTAATAATGGTGTTGGTCTACCAGTTTGTGGTCCTGGTGAGAGTCGGGTCCAAACTGTGATGGGGGTTTAAGGTGGGTCTATGAGCAGGCGGTGGACGGGTAGACATTGGTATACCTGCAGGCGGTAGACGGGTAGACATTGGTATACCTGCAGGCGGTGGACGGGTAGACATTGGTATACCTGCAGGCGGTGGACGGGTAGACATTGGTATACCTGCAGGCGGTGGACGGGTAGACATTGGTGTACCTGCAGGCGGTGGACGGGTAGACATTGGTATACCTGCTGGCGGTGGACGGGTAGACATTGGTGTACCTGCAGGCGGTGGACGGGTAGACATTGGTGTACCTGCAGGCGGTGGACGGGTAGACATTGGTATACCTGCAGGCGGTGGACGGGTAGACATTGGTGTACCTGCAGGCGGTGGACGGGTAGACATTGGTGTACCTGCAGGCGGTGGACGGGTAGACATTGGTATACCTGCCACTGGTACCTTACCTTCAGGTGCTTCCAGGGCTTACCGTCCCCGCGGCCCGGTCGTCGACCAGGCCTCCTTGTGGCGGTGGTACAACCTGCTTGTACCACCGCCACCCGTATTGTTCACTCCGTCAAAGTTTACTTGAGCCCAATGCTCCCCACCAGGGAGCACCTTGCCGGCCGCAGCTAACCACAGGCATCTCTCGTGGCAGTTTCAGAGCTCGAGGGAGGGGGGGGGGTGTTGACCAGACCACACACTAGAAGGTGAAGGGACGACGACGTTTCGGTCTGTCCTGGACCATTCTCAAGACGAGAATGGTGGGGGGGGGGGATGTAACTTGAATTGTTTTCTCACATTACTGTGATTGAATAGTTAGAGGCTGGGGCTCTTATAACCGTTTCGGACCCCACTCCAACCACTTGGGCTGGACGGTAGAGCAACGGTCTCGCTTCATGCAGGGCGGCGTTCAATTCCCGATCGTCCAAGTGGATGGGCACCATTCATTCCCTCTGTCGTATCCTAAATCCTTATCATCATGCCTTCCAAGTGTTATATAGTCGTAATGGCTTGGCGCTTTCCCTGAGTACCTTGCATTAACTTATATTTTCGGAACCGAAGGGAGGGAAACATCAGGGGAAAACGCCAAGCCATTACGACCATATAGCACTGGGAAGGGGTCAGGATAAGGATTTGGGATGGGAGGAGGGAGGGGGGGGGGGGAATGGTGCCCAACCACCTGGACAGTCGGGGATTGAACGCCGACCTGCATGACGAGAGACCGTCGCTCTACCGTCCAGCCCAAGCCGAACAAGTGTCCACTCGTAAAGATTTTCATTGTTGTGCTTTAATAAACTGCTATTATGTGACTGTACTGTGAGGGATCAGAGAGGGACATGTATTAACACTTCCCAACCTACTGTTGTTATTGTTATAAACAACCCCCTGGCGCTTCCGAGCTCATTAACTGGAAATAACGTACGTGTGTGTGTGTGTGTGTGTGTGTGTGTGTGTGTGCGTGTGTGTTCAAGCAACAATTATAATAGACGCCGCTCACATACACAGCGGTTGGGCCCGTCAAAGCACTAGTGAAAGTTGTAGCAAGAGCAATACTGTATCTTGTATCTCCCCAAAATGTCATTGTACCATTTAAAAACAAAAAATTACAACCGGCGAATAGCAGAGGTTATGGTGAGTAATGGTTGTTGTGGTGTTGTTACAGGTAGCGTGCTGGAGTCTGATGATTGGCTGGCCGCGCCCCACCTGAGGTGCCAGCAGACAAGAACAGCAGCAGCAGTCCTCCAGCAGCAGCGTGAGAGACACGCCCCCAGCTGCTCGTCACGCCTGCTCTGCCCCGCCATCATGACCAAGTACTTCGACTTCGTGTGGAGGAAGGAGGTCGACCCCCGCCTGCAGGAAGGTGCCGTCTTCGACCGATGGACGGAGGTGAGTGTGAGAGAATGTGTGTGTGTGAGAGAGAGAGAGAGAGAGAATGTGTGTGAGTGAGAGAGAGAGAGAATGTGTGTGAGAGAGAGAGAGAGATGTGTGAGAGAGAGAGAGAGAATGTGTGTGAGAGAGAGAGAATGTGTGTGAGAGAGAGAGAATGTGTGTGAGAGAGAGAGAATGTGTGTGAGAGAGAGAGAATGTGTGTGTGAGAGAGAATGTGTGTGAGAGAGAGAGAGAATGTGTGTGTGAGAGAGAGAGAGAGTGAGTGTGTGTATGCACACACGCACGCAGTTATAACATACAAATTTACACGTGTAAAGAAAACGGCTTGCACGGAAAATGCTGAAGCATATCCGACATTAAAGACTTTCCGCCTATTTAACTTTCTAAAATGGTGTCCGGCAGTGAGCACCAAGGAGGCGCTCAGCCAGTTTACAAGGCGGCGGCGGTAACTGGCAAGGTTAGTGGGCACCCCTGGCCGCCCCCCCCCCCCCCCAACACCAAATATACTTAAACATTTTCGGTCTATTTCCCCAACCCTACCTTTGGTGCTGGCTGTAGATGATTCTATACCACCATAGTTGACCGTACTCGCTTGACCGTACTCGTCTATAGCAGTGGTATAGTGACTCGCAGTGGTACAGTGGTACAGTACCATTCTCAAGTCGAAAATCGACTTGAAAATGGTCCAGGACGGACCGAAACGTCGTCGTCCCTTCACCTTCTAGTGTGTGGTCTGGTCAACATACTTCAGCCACGTTATTGTGACTCATCGCCTGCACTGGTCTTATTATTCTTAATTTCTATGCAATTAACATTTCTCTCGCGATTAACATAATTGTGCCGAGTAATATGTTGAGGAATCTTTCTAGGCCAACTTTACACCCCGTCCAGACAGAATCACTTCAGTGTTCAAATTGCCATTAAGATCAATTTGTAGATGTTGAAGGTCCTTATGGTATTTCAGGGGCATCAGCGGAACACTCTAACCAACCCGTCCTCTTAAAAATAACGTCACTTTTGGCTCGTATGCGCGCTATGGCCAAATTTGGACGTAATTTGAAATGAAATCGACTCACAAGTGACGTACTGTTCCGTTTTCTGTTTGAGTCATCTGGCTTACTCGGCAAGCTTAGAAGAGGATTCTTTCCATTAACGTTTTTCATAACGTTTTGAAACTTTATGAGAATTTCCTGCCCACCTAACCTATCAGAGGACCCTTAACTTACTGTTGTTGAAATAAAAATCCCAAATTTATATTCATTTTTTTTTCATTTTTAAATTACGTCCATATTCGGTCATACGGACAAAGTGCCATAAGCGACGTTCTTTTTAAGAGGACACTAACCTCCACACACGTGTGTGGATGTTGAACCCTCATGGTTGTTAACGTTTATTAACGTGAAGACGAAGTCTGAATCCTGTTAACAGACTTAAAGCTTTTCCCTTCTCGCATGCCACGTTTAGCCTTACCTTCCTTAACACGAGTTATCAGGTAGTTTTCCCACATCATCCTAGAGACTCGTTTATTTTCTCAGCGTGTCTTAACTTTTAGAGTTAAGTTACAATCATGTTGGGTAATTAAGCTGATGCCGATTGTGTGTCGTTCATATGGGCGATTGGTTTGATTTCTCGCGTGTCTGCGTGCTGAGAGAACGTGTCTGCGGGCCGGGAGAGCGTGTCTGCGTGCCGGGAGAGCGTGTCTGCGTGCCGGGAGAGCGTGTCTGCGTGCCGGGAGAGCGTGTCTGCGTGCCGGGAGAGCGTGTCTGCGTGCCGGGAGAGCGTGTCTGCGTGCCGGGAGAGCGTGTCTGCGTGCCGGGAGAGCGTGTCTGCGTGCCGGAGAGCGTGTCTGCGTGCCGGGAGAGCGTGTCTGCGTGCCGGGAGAGCGTGTCTGCGTGCCGGGAGAGCGTGTCTGCGTGCCGGAGAGCGTGTCTGCGTGCCGGGAGAGCGTGTCTGCGTGCCGGGAGAGCGTGTCTGCGTGCCGGGAGAGCGTGTCTGCGTGCCGGGAGAGCGTGTCTGCGTGCCGGGAGAGCGTGTCTGCGTGCCGAGAGAGCGTGTCTGCGTGCCGAGGGAACGTGTCTGCGTGCCGAGGGAACGTGTCTGCGTGCCGAGAGAGCGTGTTCAACAAAATGTCAGCCAAACTATGAATGGCGCCTTGCTTGCCAGATTCAACACGCGGCTCTTCATGTAGTCCGTCCTCTCCAGCGGTCACTAAACTGATGTATTCAATTGGCCGACCCTTATCTACCCAAGCACTCACGACTGGAAAGATCCGTGCCTTAACGATCACTAGTAGTTCGTTGAAGTAGACATTCCACAAAAAGGGGACATTGGTGCCTAGTCAAACCGTCCGTTCTATCGGCACTTATTAACTGCTGAATTGACCGTGGAGAAACAATATGGAGGTGTGACGGCAAATTGTGCACACAGGCCACGCGAAATTAATATAATTGCAGGATTTGCAGTGGCAATGAAACTGCAGCAGGAGAATATTAATGGCTGAGAATTTTGGCGTTGGCCGCAAAATATTTTGGCTCGCGGTAGGTTTAGTGTGAGAGAAAGAAGAGGAACTTCAGGGGAAAGCACCAAGCCATTACAACTATTAAGCACTGGAAGGCATCGTGATAAGGATTGGGATAGTACGAGGAGGGAAGGATGTGACAACCATCATTGTGGACGGTCGGGAATTGAACGCCGACCTGCATGAAGCGAGACCGTCGCTCTACCGTCCAGCCCAAGTGGTTGGTAGTGTTGAGCGAACGGTATAAGACCCCAGTAACTGACATCACAGTATGTGAGAATAACTGCGATTGGGCTACAGAATGCAAACATAAGCAAAATGTTCTTCATGATATTCATAGAGGTATCTTGAAGAACTTATTCACCGTTAATGCTGTCAATAAAGGGAAAAGGTTAGATGGAGAAGTCGTCGAAGCAAATGCCATTCCAAATTCTAAATCTAAATCTGATAAAAGCGTGAGGAGTTAATGAATTAATCTAAGAGCGTTCAGAAAGCGGGACCAGGAACCAGCCTCGACCCTGCAAGCACATCTAGATGAGTACCACACACGTTTAGATTTAAATAATGTGTTTATTCAATG
>WNGS01113457.1:0-11802 GCA_020271785.1 Procambarus virginalis
ATCTCTTTCAAGAGAGATTGAGCCTGCTCTTTCCTACTTAAAGTTACGTCAATTCTACAAGTACAAGATGCTACATTCAAGATACGTCACCAGTAGCACAAAACGTTTTGACCAGAGGCAAAACGTATCCTGACCCCCCTTCACGCCAGCTCGCCACCCGTTTCAACCAGCCAACTACCCATCCCAGCTTGCCTGCTCCTGATTGGTGACTCGCCGACCGCGCACCTGCACACTGCACCTCAGCGCCCTCTACCTGAGTCGACGTCTGAGCCTGACCAGCTATCAACTTCAGAATATTCTTTGTGCTCTTAGAGTTGACATCTCTCTCTGGCATACTAAGCTCTCTGGCTCCCTGCCATAGCCAATATTCTCAGCACCATTTCACATATATTATTTAATCTATTATTTGTTTTTGTATTTATCTTGTCACATTTTTGCATTAGTCATTTACCCGAGATTTGTCTTTATTTCATTTATGTTTAAAGTAAATATATTAAAGTTTCATTGTTCATACTTTGGGTTTTACGTGTTCTTCCCTCTAACTTACCACAGACAACAGACGCAATCTATCTTTTTTTTGTAAGTGTGACCAAGCATTGACACCTGCCATTGGAGGACTGCCAAACATCAACACTCCAACACTTCCCCGTCACAATATATATACATATATTATTAAATATGACCGAAAAAAGTAAGATTAATAATTCTAACACGAATTTTCTATTTCTTATATTTCTTTTCGTTGTCAGTGGTAATTGGAAATCATTCTCCAAAATTCATTTTTATTTTCTAGTCTGACGCAACACTTGAGCGCGTTTTGTAAAACTTATTACATTTTCAAAGACTTTAGTTTTACACACACAACCACTATAACTGAATAGAGCTTAAACATCTTCGATTTTTTATACCTGCATTGGGTGAGGTGATATGTTGCAATAGTTTTGGATGAGGTGAAAACAAACTTTCAACACAAGCCAGAACGGGGTATAAGCTAAAGGAAGAATGGAAGTAAATGCAGAGGGCCTATTGGCCCATATATCTTGATGCTTCTATATTGGAGCGGAGTCTTAAAGTGGGTAGAATATAATTGTGCATTAATTGCTGTTGATTGCTGGTGTTGATTTCTTAATGTGTAGTGCCTCGCAGATATCAAGCCGCCTGCTATCACTCTATCAATCGATGATTTCAATGTTTTCTGGTAAGACTTCTCTGGTGATGGTCTGGTTGTGGGAAGAGATTATATGTTCTTTGATAGAGCCCTGTTGCTTTAATTTTTTTTTTTAAATTTTGCCCCGAGGGGCGAGTTTATTGGGCAGCGCCACTCATCTGTGAGTGGACACACCGCCATAGCAGCATGTACAACACTCCCCAATAGGAAGAAAACCCGTTGGTTGTTCATCCTGTCACTTGTACCCAGACACAGCTGGGACTTGCTTAACTGTCTCAAGTGAACAGCTCTTCAAACAAGAAGATTAACATCTATCAACCCTTAAATGCTTACGTTATCTTGCGGGTGCAAAATGGGGAAATCTTTTAAGAACAGTATCAATATTTGACAAAGTGTTTTCCTAACTCAAACAATGTGGGGTTTATTATTCTACACATATTCCTAATGTCTCTCAGGTGTTCACATTCACGTAGATAGTGGTCAAGGCGGTGTCCATCACTCTCACCACAGATTCTGCAACTTCGCTGATCAACTGTTGCTTCCATTCCATATCTCCATGGATATCTGTATCCAAGACGGATTCTCGCTATTACTGATTCTCTCCCTCGTCCTCCTCCTCTTCGGCCATAATGATTGGGATTGCCAGCTGCAACCATGTTGTACCATCGTACAGATTCACTGGTTTGTGCTTCTATCCTCCTTTCCTCAGTTACCTTGTCACGGTGATGTTGCCTGACAATACCTCTAATTTGTAGTAGAGTCTTGGGTATGAAGTATTCAATATGGTCTCCTTCAGCGCCTTCAGCAGCCAACACATCTGCTCGTTCATTCCACATATCCCAACATGGGAGGGGATCCACAGAAGCTTATGCATCGTTAATCGCCTGGAAAGAGATGTTGTTGTCTTGCCTATATACTGAGTTCTTTGAGGCTTACAGTCCCCAAGTGGGCATTTGAAGGCATAGACGACATTGGTCTCTTTCAAACTGTTCTGCTTTGTGTCTGGAGAGTTTCTCATGAATAGGTTGGCAGCTTTCTTGGTTTTATAGTAAATCGTCAATTGTATCTTCTGATTTTTGTCTGTAGGGATAACGTTTTGTCCAGGCTTGTGTGTCTTGACATTTCCATATGCGTATCCAGGTTTGTATTCTCCAATAATAAGATTATTGGAGAATACAAACCTGGATACGCATATGGAAATGTCAAGACACACAAGCCTGGAAATCCACTTCGGCCAATCATCAGCCAGATACCCACACCTACGTACAGACTGGCGAAGCGACTCAACGGCTTGCTGACTCCTTATGTCCCTTGTGCCTTCAGCCTGAAGTCTCCAAAGGAATTTGTTGACTTACTGCGGGGAACACGGGCCACAGGGATAAGAGCCTCGTTGGACGTAGAATCACTGTTTACCAACGAACCTGTGGATGAAACAATCGGGATGATAGCGGACAGAGTGTATCGTGATCCAGCTTGTACTCCTCTTGACATACCAGAAAGCGTTCTAAGGAAACTACTCCAAGCTTGTACTAAAGAGGCACCCTTCTCGAGCCCGGATGGGCACATGTATAAGCAAGTAGATGGGGTCGCCATGGGTTCTCCCCTAGGTGTCCTGTTTGCGAACTTCTACATGGGGACCGTCGAACAAAAGGTCTTAGTCGATATGAACTTGAAACCGGCCATATACTGCAGGTATGTTGACGACATTTTTACACAGGTACCTAATGTCAGACATCTGCAGGAGCTGAAGGAGGCATTTGAGCAGAATTCCGTGTTGCGTTTCACTTACGAGATGGAGAAGGATGGGAAACTACCTTTTCTAGATGTAACAGTCATGGAAAGGAGCGGAGGTTTCCACACTGCAGTCTACACTAAGGAAGCAAACATAGGAATGTGCCTCAATGCCAACAGTGACTGCCTAGACAGGTACAAGAGGAGTGTTGTTAACGCTTATGTCGACCGTGCTCTCAGCCACAGCTCAGGATGGAAGCAAGTCGATGAAGAACTCTGTAGGGTAAGGCAGGTCCTAGTCAACAACGGCTTCTCCAATGGTTTCCTTGAAGACATCATAAGAAGGAAGGTGAAACACCATGCAACCTCTGAAGAGACAACTAACACAACACCTGTACCCCCTATTAGACTATTTTACAGGAACTACTTTTCCACAGCTCATAAAACGGAGGAAAGGGTCCTGAAAGATATTGTTAATAGAAACGTTATCCCTACAGACAAAAATCAGAAGATACAATTGACGATTTACTATAAAACCAAGAAAACTGCCAACCTACTCATGAGAAACTCTCCAGACACAAAGCAGAACGTTTGAAAGAGACCAATGTCGTCTATGCCTTCAAATGCCCACTTGGGGACTGTAAGCCTCAAAGAACTCAGTATATAGGCAAGACAACAACATCTCTTACCAGGCGATTAATGATGCATAAGCAACAGGGCTCTATCAAGAAACATATAATCTCTTCCCACAACCAGACCATCACCAGAGAAGTCTTAACAGAAAACACGGAAATCATCGATAGATACAGCGATAGCAGGCGGCTTGATATCTGCGAGGCACTACACATTAAGAAGTCAACACCAGCAATCAACAGCCAATTAATGCACAATTATATTCTACCCACTTCAAGACTCCGCTCCAATATAGAAGCATCAAGATATATGGGCCAATAGGCCCTCTGCATTTACTTCCATTCTTCCCTTTAGCTTATACCCCATTCTGGCTTGTGTTGAAAGTTTGTTTTCACCTCATCCAAAACTATTGTAACATATCACCTCACCCAAATGCAGGTATAAAAAATCGAAGATGTTTAAGCTCTATTCAGTTATAGTTGTGTGTGTGTGTAAACTAAAGTCTTTGAAAATGTAATAAGTTTTACGAAATGCGCTCAAGTGTCGCGTCAGACTAGAAATAAAAATGAATTTTGGAGAACTGATTTTTCAGTTACCACCGACAGTGAAAAGAAATAAGAAATAGAGAGAAAATTCGTGTTAGAATTATTAATCTTACTTTTTCGGTCATATTTAATAATATGTCTACAGGAAAGACTGCTACCAAAATATACTAATATATACATATATATATATATATATATATATATATATATATATATATATATATATATATATATATGTCTTTGTATTCATATCAAATAACGTTTATAGCCTGAGGTAGAGATTTATTTTTTAATCTCGCTCATAATTTGCTAGGACTGAGTAACAAACCTCTTCATAGCATTGAGTATGTGTCATTGTTCATTCTCAAAGATGAGCCATGACCACAACATACAATTTCCAAGGGAGCGGTGTGTACAAATGAGGGTGCGAATTTAGCCGCACTGTTTTTGTAAACAGGGTGGGTGAGTAGGGCACCCCTCTCCCTCCCTTCCCTTACCTTCTAGAGTGGGACACCCCTCTCCCTCCCCACCCTTACCTTCTAGAGTGGGGCACCCATCTCCCTCCCCTTCCTTACCTTCTAGAGTGGTACGGACCAGGACCACATACCGTCACATCGACCTGAGAAGTGTCACCACATGGCACATCACTTAGTAAACTCAGTCAAAGTCAGTAGGTTAACGTTTACTGAAAGAGGGAAACATTTTTTGGCGGGGAGCGAGCCTCCCGAGGCGGCTCACCTCTGTAAAGGGTGACACATGATTGAGGCTAAATGAAGCGACACCACACACCTTAGCCATCCGCTCCCTCCCCTCACACTTGACATCCGCAAGTTACCAGCTTACACACTTTTCTCGCTATACAGAATAATAAATAAATAAATAGTTAGGAGAAGTAAACCCTTTGTATCGTAACGTGACCATCATGGTAACATCATTCTTTGCTCAAATAGAATTTTTTAAGAGTAACGATAGTCATAAGGTGGTCTTCAATCTTATTATTATAACAAATCAATTTTTTTTTTTGTAAACACAACTGCATGGGATACATATAGCAGTCAGTGGTTACTCACTCACTCACTCTCTCTCTCTCTCTCTCTATTCCGATCATTTAATAGTTAGGGTAAAAGTAACATCAATTCCTCTCTCCTGCTGCCGCTGTTCACATATCTTTTTCATTTCACTTAGACTGCTCACCAGAGGATGGAAGACTAATGTCAATTTTTCGAGCCTCCATCACTCTCACCCATATAACCTTGTAACGTAACATGACCAACATGGTAACATCGTTCTTTGCCCAAATATCATTTTAAGAGTAACGAGCAACTTTCTGTCCGATGTCTGAATATTGAAATGTGAACCGTGTTTAGCCCTTACATTCCAAACACAATAAAATATTAGCACAAACTTGTTTAGTTCTTGTATCACCTAACGTAACGTAGCGTTTATTCAACAACTGGTAGACTTAATAATAGTAACAAGACTTTTTCCACATTAGTCTTATATATGTTTACATTGCTTGGAATTTGTGTGTGGGGAACATTGCTCACCTAAGAGAGTGAGAATGAACGGCGCGTTTGAGGTATAGCGAGGACTGACCCCGCGATGTGCATGTATGTTTGTGTTTGTTTTACCACAGTGAATATGAAGCTACATTATGTTAAATTGACTTGTTCTTTATCCCCGAATTCATGGCTCTCTCTAAGACCTACATTATCCAAATGTAAACAGCAATCGATGAGAATAAGACCGGATGAGTCGATAGTGAAACAGTTCTGGCTTATGTCTGTTTTCAGTTCTTGTGCACAGTCAGTGTAGCTTAATGTGGTAAAACAGACTTTCTGCTGCCCAAATAAATAGCATTTGAAAATGTATGCGTGTCTACTCAATTTCCATCTCCCTCTTCATCCAACACCAAATATTGCTGTGCAGACCTTGTAACACATCAGCTTTAGCGCTCATTTCTTGTTTTGACTGCATTTCACAGTCAATGCAGCATATTGCGGGAAAATAAACTTTCTGCTGCCTAAATAAATAACATTTGAAAATGTATGCAAGTCGAGACAATCTCCTATAGCCCTTACATTCTAAACACAAATAAAATATTAGCACACGCTTGTATCGCATTATATCATCATTACGTAATGGGGAAAACTTTTCTGTCTAATGATCAAATAGCTTTTAATAAATGACGTCAGCTTGGTCTTATCCATTAGGACTGTATTACACTGTGCGCAACAGTAGACTTTTAATATCATAGCAAGACAATGTCGCAGAATGTTCAACGTTCAATACTGAAGGAGTGAGCGAGGCACTTAGTAACGTAACGCGGAAAACAACTTTCTGTCTGTTGTCCGAATATCATTATTGAAATGTGAACCCCATTTAGCCAAACACAATATCTCCTTTACATCTCATACCATATAAATATTACTGTCTGCCAGTTTTAGCCCTCTGTAACACAATGTAACATAACAACGTAACATGGAAATCATCAACTTTTTGCAGTCCAAAATGTCATTTTGAAATGAAAAGTGAGACTTAGTCCATCTCCATTTTATCTCTTACCATATAAATATTACTGTACCAGTTTTAGCCCCTGTAACACTTGTAACGTAACGTGGAAATCATCAACTTCTGCAGTCCAAAATAACATTTTTAAATGAAAGTATGACTTAGTCCATCTCCATTACATCTCATACCATATAAATATTACGGTCTACCAGTTTTAGCCCCTGTAACACTTGTAACGTAACGCGGAAATCATCAAATTTCGGCAGTCCAAAATAACATTTTTAAATGAAAGTATGACTTAGCTCATCTCCATTACATCTCTTAGCATTTAAATATTAATGTCTACCAGTTTTAGCCCCTGTAACACTTGTAACGTAACGTGGAAATCACCAACTTTCTGCAGTCCAAAATAACATTTTTAAATGAAAGTATGACTTAGCCCATCTCCATTACATCTCTTAGCATATAAATAATAGGGTCTACCAGTTTTAGCCCCTGTAACACATTGTAACGTAACGTGGAAACCAACTTTCTGTCTGATGACCAAATAACATTTTTGAAAATGTAAACCATGTTTAGCCATTACATCCAAACACAAATAAAATATTACCACTGTCACCACCCTTGAGTCTAAATATGGTTCTTCACCCAGCAGTGTTAAAGTAATATTAAATCGGCCTTGCCACAAACGTCTAGGGGTAACAACAGTCACTATAAAAACGGGTGAACAATATATTTGTGCTAAGGGGGACAAAACATAACAATTAAATAGTACGTAAGACAAACAAACATTCTTTAACTTGCTTTAACATTAACATAAAACTTCTTAGTGACGCATGAGCAATATCACCAGAACATGAATACGTAAAAGGGAATACATCTAACCAATCACCTAACCAGAGAAATAACTAAAAATATCCAAAACCCAGGACTGATCTTAACCCATGTCTACCCTCGACCACCGCCTTCACGCTACTGCCGGATTACTGGCTCACCAAGACGGCGTCACCTCCCTAACTATCAACAGACTATTCAAACTGGGCAACTGCCCACGGAGGAATCATGAGCCTCGTAACACGAAACTTCAACAATATATAGTGTTATACTATATAATCATATAATATACATATAATTTCTCATACTAGATACAATTTCTCATATTAATTAGAGAATAAGATAGTAATGAATGAATCTTACAACGAATGAAATGAGAACAGGAATGAATCTTTAGCAAGATTCGTGACATCCCTCCCGGCCCCTAAGAAAAAATGAAATGAACTGCAAGTTGATTTCATTTTTTTTTTTTGACTGCATGAAATAACCCATGAGAAAATTACAACACAACAATACGTCAACTAAGCAAGGAATTTCACACAAACAAAAATTACAAAATTTACAAAATGTACAAAATGTATATACATCTCATGAATAAAGAACACTACAGATTATGGCACTGCAACAGGAATTCTGGATAAGGCATCAGCAATAACATTTTGCCTCCCAGGAATATGATGAATTACAATATTGAACTCCTGCAGTATCAATGACCATCTAAGTATTCTCTGGTTTTTACACTTCATAGAGTTGATAAATGTCAATGGATTATGATCCGTATATACTACTACTTCATTTCCTGACAAATATGTCTCAAATTTCTTCACTGCCAGTATTAAACAAAGTGCCTCTTTCTCAACTACAGAGTAATTAATTTGTGTCCTGTCAAATTTACGTGAAAAATAATAAACAGGATGTTCTAACCCATCTGGTCCTACTTGGAACAAAACAGCACCTGCTCCTAAATCTGAGGCGTCTATGTGAAGAATAAAAGGTTTATCATACTGTGGACTAGCTAACACAGGTGAAGTAGAGAGAATTCTGTTCAACTTCTGAAAAGAGTTCTGACACTCCTGTGTCCACTTAAATTTTACCTGTTTCCTTAAAAGATTTGTTATGGGTGCAGCAACAACAGAAAAGTTTTTACAGTACCTCCTATAATACGCACACATTCCAATAAATCTTTGCACAGACTTCTTGTTTGTAAGGACTGGGTACTCCACAATTGCCTGAATCTTATCGTGCAATGGGACTATCCTTCCTTGTCCAACCTCATGTCCTAAATACACTATAGTTCCTTTAGCCCAACTACATTTCTTCATATTGACAGTCAAATTAGCATGTTGCAATATACAGAACAATTTCTTTAAACTAGACATATGATCTACCCAATTCTTACTAAAAATTACAATGTCATCCAAATATGCCCTACAGTCTGGCACATCCTTCAACAAAAAATTCATTAATTTCTGAAACGTGGCTGGAGCATTCCTTAACCCAAACGGCATAACATTAAACTCGTAAGCTCCATCAGGAGTGATAAATGCTGTCACTTCCCTGGCAAAATCCGTAAGAGGTATCTGATGATAACCCTTAGATAAGTCTAATTTAGATACAAAGTTGGCATGACCTATAGTATCAACACATTCTTCTAATAAAGGTAAAGGATAGACATCAACTACAGTTACCTGGTTGAGTTTTCTATAATCCACTACTAATCTCCACTTGTCTTCCGGTTTTGGTACTAAGAGGCATGGCGAACTCCAGGAACTCTGACTGGGTCTGATGAACCCATGTCGAAGAAGATAATCAACCTCCTCCTGGATGATACGACGTTTCTCGGGTGTCACTCGATAAGGGTGCAACCGAATTGGAGTCACATTTGTCAGGGTGATATCGTGAGTAATGAGAGAAGTTTGAGTGGGGACCTCCCCAAACAAGCTAGAAGACACCTCCAAAAGGTTCTGGAACTCTGCTCTCTCCTCCTCCTGCAAATGGCTCAATTCTTCCCCGGAACTACTGGAATTAGACAAATAAGCATTACTAACTTCCTCAGCCACACTCGATTCTTCAGGAATTTCCTTCTCGGCAACATAACAAGCCACAATACTAGGCCCGCAATAAGCCTTCAATCGGTTTACATGTACACTCATAGTCTGTCGTTTCTGCTTGGGATTGCAGACTTTGTAAGTAACCTCCCCAAGACGTTTGACTACTTGATACGGTCCTGCGAATTTATTAGACATAGACGTACCCATACGAGGCTTCAAGACCAATACCATATCTCCTGGCTCAAAAACTCTGAGTTTGGCCTTGAACCTCTGGTCATGCTTCCGCTTCATTTCTTGTTGTTGTTCACCTAGATGTCGTAAGGCCAACTCCCTCGTTCTGGACAACTTTCTCTTGACGTCCGTCAGGTAACGCTCACTCTGCCTGGCTGTAACATCTCCTAAAAATTTTCA
This sequence comes from Procambarus virginalis, assembly GCA_020271785.1. NCBI lineage: Eukaryota > Metazoa > Arthropoda > Malacostraca > Decapoda > Cambaridae > Procambarus > Procambarus virginalis. The sequence goes on from WNGS01113457.1 coordinate 9,885, forward strand.
TATAACATCTTTAAAGGTCCTCTCACCTGATGTCCGAATACAAGCTCGAATGGAGAACAGCCTAGTGCACTGTGCAATCCATCTCTAGCCGCAAATAACACAAATGGCAGATTATCATCCCAATGTCTGGGTGAATCTTCCCCAGTTGCCTTCAACATTTTCTTGAGAGTTTGGTGGAACCGCTCGATTCCCCCTGACTCTGAGGATGGTAAGGACTTGAAAAATTGTGTTTGATACCAAACATGCTACAGAAATTTTTAAAAGTGGTGGAACAAAAATTACTCCCATTATCAGTTTGAATTACACGGGGCATACCGAATAATGAGAAGAATCGTTTCAACTGCCGTATAATGGTAGAAGCTCTAATATTACGTAAAGCATACGCTTCAGGGAACCTGGTGGTCATACATAAAATTGTAAACATATACATATTTCCGGATTTGGTACGGGGTAAAGGTCCGACACAATCCAGTACCACATGAGTAAAAGGCTCTTCTGGCACTACAATAGGGTATAATGGTGCTCGTGGCACAGTCTGATTTGGCTTACCAACAGTTTGACATACAACACAGTTGTGGCAATATCTGACCACATCTTTTTTAAGTTTAGGCCAATAAAAAAGTTTACAGATCTTATGATACATACTGGTAATGCCTTGATGGCCTCCCATCAGGTCATCATGAGCAGCTTGCAATACTTGCTCCCTATACTCTGTTGGCACAACGAGCTGGGTTTTAAACTCACAATCATCTGATGAGGGAGTTCCTGATGGTCTCCATCGTCTCATCAGACATTGATCCTTGAAATAACAACCCGTACTCTCCTCCAAAGTATCAATGGAGTCGGCTGCTTCTGCATAACACTCAGCTAGACTGGGATCAGTACTCTGTAACTTACGCAAGGTCTCGAACTCTCCAACTGGAGCGAGCGGGCGAGGAAGTGGTACCTGGGCCACATCTTCCAGACCATCTGGGTCAGAATAAATTAGGGCTTTGGCACCGGTCTCACTCTCGTCATCCATGTGAGCTATAAATGTATCTTCAAGGTCCACCTCCACCTCCCTGTCTGAAGGGGTCCTGGCCTCTAGAACATCCACCTTGGTAGTAGCAGGACTTACCACATTCTGCTTACCCATGGATCTGGTCACAACACAGGCTGGATAAATGACACCATCATCCTCATCTGGTTGAGCCAGTACTGCATTAGGTTTAGTATACATAACAGGACAATCGGTCCCAATAAATTGACACTTGTCAAAATCATTACCTATAATTATATCAATCCCAGGAATGGGCAACTGCTCACTGACTGCTACAGTGCACCAACCTGGTGTAATAGAAGAATTCAGGTTAACCTTGATTAGTGGTACACTCTGGATATGCCCTCCAAGTCCCTGCAATAACACTACCTCTCCAGTGTCTTCTGTGCTAACATCAGTAAGAACACGGCGAGAAATTACAGACTGGGAAGCACCAGTGTCTCTTAACAACTGAACTGGTTTCCAGGTTCCACTAGTACATAATAGGGTTCCCGAATGTAGGTATGGATCAAAATTAGTCATCCACTTGGGCATGACTGAAGCAACATTGGCATTACTGCTTTGCAAACCCTACTCATAATTAGACCAGTTGGTCTCAACTCTGGGTGCAAAGTATAACATGAATTTACCACATGACCTCTTCTCTTGCAATGCGTGCAATACCTGCTAGTGGGAATAATGATGTCTGACGACCTAAACTTTAGGAAGCATAACCAAGCAGATATTGCTACAGCCAGAAAAATGATAGGATGGATTATGAGAACTTTCAATCCAGGGATCCCATCACAATGGTTGTACTCTTCAAGTCACTTGTGTTGTCCCGTCTTGAGTACTGCTCAGTACTCACTTCCCTTCAGAGCAGGAGAGATTGCTGAAATA
>WNGS01113463.1:0-15963 GCA_020271785.1 Procambarus virginalis
TTATGCCTAACACTGTCGCCTCCTATCGTGCGGCGCTGGCGGAGCCGCTTCAGCTTGCTTTCGGTATCGATGTCACGTCTGCGCCGTTTCGCAAGCTGTCTCGTGCTTTGCTTCACCTCCGGCCTGCTCATGCGCCGCCTGAGCCGTCCTGGTCTTTGGACAGGGTGCTCGCTTTCCTTTCGTCTCCTCGTTTCGTTGTGGCCCCTTCGGTCCGGATTGTTTTTCCAAGGCTCTTTTCTTGTTGGCTTTGGCCTCTGGGGGTCGGGTCGGGGAGCTTCATGCTCTCCTTCGGCGCAGGGGCTTCTGCTCTTTTGGTCGTGGTGATAGTTTTGTTCGCTTGCAGCCGTCTCCTTCTTTTCTGGCAAAGAATGAGACTGCTGCGTTCCGGAGGGGTCCGTGGGTGGTTGATGCTTGGTTGGTCAGGCCGGGGGTGCATCATATTTGTGTCCGGTTGCGGCGCTTCGCCGTTATTTGCGCGCCACGGCTTCTGTGTCCGGGGACGCGCTTTGGGTTGATCCGGTTTCCCTTCTTCCCTGTTCGCGGGTGCGGGTCTCTCAGGTCGTCCGCAGGATTATTAAGTCCAGCCAGCCTGCGGTCTATCCCCGTGCCCATGACGTTCGAAAGTTCGCGGCGCTTGCTGCCGTCTTTGGGAATATGTCTTGGTCTGATATTCGGGCGCGGGGTTTTTGGCGGTCGAACAGGGTCCTGGCTGCTCGTTACCTTGTCAATCTCCCTGGGCCCCGGCGGGCCTGTGTTGCGTTGGGTCGGCGGTTGCAGCCCGTTGTCTCGGCTTCGAGTTGAGGAGTGAGCGACGACCGCCTCCCGGGTAAGTCCCTCTCTTTTTTCCGTCTGTGGGTAGTTAGCTCCGGGGAGCCGACGGGGCTCCCCCCAGAAAACCAGCGTTGAATGTAATGAAACGCCATTTTCTGGGTGAGTCCCGGAGGCTCCCCGGCATCCCTCCCTCCCTCCGGTCGGCGGTTTTTTCGCGTTTTTGACATCCAGCCTCAAGAACTGAGGGTGGGTAGCCGGCGCGGAGGGTCTGGGGCTCCCCCTTCCCCCTCCCGGGGAGGGGGGAGCTGCGCAGACAGCGGCGCGGCAGCGTGTGACGTCACACTAGTTTGCTCGTTTTTCTTTTGGGAGTTCTATCCACTAGTTCGGCTTTTGGTAGCAATTTTAACCAGAATAGGGGTTTGTTTTGGGGCGCTTACCTTTCTGGGTGCCTGTCCCGGTCGATGGCAGACATAGAATGCTTCCAACCACACGGGGGCTTCTATAGGCCATTGCTCCCCTTGCCTCTCTGAGGGGGCCCGGTTCTGGCCGTGGTTCCCGGTAGGCCTAAGAACTCCATACACATGACTGATGCCAAAGTCTGACATTAGCATATCAGCCTGGGATAGCTCCGGGGAGCCTCCGGGACTCACCCAGAAAATGGCGTTTCATTACATTCAACGCTGGTTTTTTCTAAATTTCTCAAACCATCCCCTGCTTGCCTTAAAGTCTTTCGTATCTGCACTCGTTCCAGGGGTTTTCTTTACAAGGTGTTCGTGCAATACCCTGGCTTTTTCGCAAATGATGGCCTCTAAAACACTATCACCCGCTAACTCCTTGTTGTGTATCCAAATTAATATAAACTTTTACACTTCCTCAAGTATTTGTGGTCTTTGTTTCATGATTGTTGATACTCCTTTTGCCACTTTAACACTCATAATGTCCTTTTTCTTGGCAAGTATAGTGCATATCGTTGACGTGAATTTGTTGTACTGCCTACAAAGTTCAACAACACGTGCACCATTTTCATGCTTCTGAATGATCTCTTGCTTTTCCTCTATTGTCATCCTCACATGCAATTTCTTGCCTTGAACCTTACCACTGGCTTTCTTGGGACCCATTGCGATATATATAATAACAAATTTTATGCTCACATAGCAAAAAATTTGAAAATAAACGGTAAATCCTTGTGAAGAATTCAGGCAGGATAGTCACTGGGCGCAAGACACTGGCAAACTGAGCGGTGATTTGCGTGCCACCACGTGCTAGGTCGGCCCGTACGCGTATTAACACCCTCGTATCCTGAGGCAACGCTCGTATCCTAATACAAATTTTCTGAGCAAATCCTGCTCGTAACCCGAAAAACTCGTAACCAGGGGCGCTCGTTAGCCGAGGTACCACTGTACTCAAAAGCATTGTGAATATTTCCTGGCAAGAAATGATTCAAAGAACCCTGACCTCTGGCTGGAGAAAATTATGGCCTGAATGTGTAGCAGAACTAGACTTTGAGGGGTTTGAGGCTGTAAATGATGTGCCTATTGTTGAGGAAATTGTTACTCTGGGCCGCCAAATGGGCTTGTAATTGAATGGTGATGATGTGGAGGAATTGGTGGAAGAACACAACGAAGAACTGACCACCGAAGAACTCTTAAGCCCTTCAAAAGGAACAGCAAGAAGACACAGCTGAGGATGTTTCTCCAGTGGAGGAGGATGAGGCAGCAGCGAATGTCCCTTCCACAATCATTAAGAAGTGGTGTCAGATGTGGGAAGAAATGCAAACTTTTATTGAAACGACTCACCCAGAGAAAGCTGTAGTAGGCCGTTGCATTAATCCTTTCAATGACAATGTGGTGCCTCGCTACAGAGACATCTTGCGATGAAGGGAAAAACTATCATCAATGGACTACTTTGTTGTGAGAAAATCGAGCAGTGAGCCACAACCAGGACCTAGTGGTATGCAGGCAAAACGTGCCAGAGAACACACTCCAGAGAGGTTCTCACAGCCTGATGTTATAATGGAAGGGACTCCTCTTCCAAACAGTAACACCTCTTCTCCTCCCCCCTCCTCACCATCTTCCATACGCCAACAGCAGCCATCAGCAAGGGTAAGTAATAACTTGAACATAGTTTTGTAGTGTAGATTTTGATGAATTGGGTATACAATTTAGTTTGAAGTGAGGTTTTTGGGTAGTCAGGAACGGATTAATTCATTTCCCATTATTTCTTATGGGGAAATTAGTTTCGGTTTACGAGTTTTTGGATTACGAGCCGTCTCCAGGAACGGATTAAACTCTTAAACCGAGGTACCCCTGTATAGCGATGGTTCACACATTTTATTATATAAATATATCACACTATGCACGTTATTAATTATATTATTACAAAAAAAGAAAAGAAAAAAATCAGACATTGAAATAATTAGGTATTAATGGTATTAGGTAATAATTAGGTATTAACCACTTAACTGCGCCATCTGAGTATTCTCGGTCAATGGGAAACTGCGCCAACCGAGAAAACTCTTTATGATTTTTTTGTACCCATTCTAAATGTGTGCGCGGTTAGTTGTGTACAAAATGGACTCTTAGGACCTCCAGTGAGAGGCAACCATCTTGAAAAAAAATCCCAGAATGCCCTAGGGCTGTTGGCTGGGTTAGCACTGAATGAGCAACCATGAGTGGCTCAAGCACCTCTGGCTCCCAAACACCTGCCCGACGCGGTGTTGAAAGATAACACTCTGTTGGTGAAATTCAAACCTTATTGTTTGAAGAACATAAGGGTCATAATATTGGTGAAGCAAGGCGCAACAAGGACCTAACACAATGGTCGGATGCAAGTGAAACAGCACCTATGAGGACGATACAGCGAGCGTATCCAGTTGTAGCTCTGAGCGCCACCCTTGCCCACCTATGCTATCTCCAATTTATTTAGATGATACACAGATGAATCATTTTCTCCGTTCAGTGATGATGCATCTTGTACAAGTAGCATAGATGAACAGTGTTAGTGGCTTCCATGGTGGTGTTTTTCATAGATATTTTCAAGAATAGTTGAATCTCTTTTTGACTGACGGACACTTTGAGGCTGGCTGAATCTCTTCCTGTGTGGGACCTTACAAAGCGATCTTTTCACGACTACCTCACAAATTGATCTTTTTCTGTAATCTTTTCAAGGCTACCTTACGTTTTACAAGCTTGGCTACATACCACCTACAGGTACTAATGTCAAAGGTGTACATGAGTGCGTTATTTGCAAGCACACAGTACGAAGAAGCAGGAAGCAAAAATCTATCTGTACCGGGTGCAACAAGAGCGAAGTCGCGCTGTTTACCATGGACTACTTCATTGAATATTACTCTCTTCCAAAGTACTGAGTGTGTGTAATACAGTGTGTTACTGTGTAAATAATGTATGAAACTACATATTGTAATTTTAGTGAATTTTTAACAAGTAATATTGCAACAATAAACATTTATTGTGAACACATTACTGATACATGTATCATGGTTCCATAGAACACTACGAACATTCTACTGTATACATATTGTAAAGGACACAAATATGCATCATATACGATAAAAAAACAAATAAAATCGCATTGGAAATACATAGAACAAATAATTGAAAATATATTTGTGGCAACTCCTGGTGCTTGAATGGCCCGCGCGACCGTGTCTGGGCATGTCACGCACAGGTGACCGACCCCTGATGACGTCACAGCGCAGCTTGTCCACAACCCAACAGCCAAAGTAAGTGGAATTTGGTATTAATTTTTTACATAGACATGTTCAGGGAAGGGAATTTATCATTTTACGAAGAAAAAAATTTTTTGGGAGGAACACTTGATTTCATGCGCACAGGGGGTTTTAATTTCACAATAAACTTGGTGCAGCACGGTGGTTAACCCTTAACATGCTAGGGGTATAATATCCTTTGTTCCCCACAGGCGCATGTAATTTTGAAAAAAAGAAAAATTATTTTTTCTTCCTAACCTGTTAATTTTTGTTCATTGATCACGGGAAAAATAATAAAAAAATCGTAAGTGGCATATATTGCCCGCTATAGGGCGGGGAAGTCTGGCAAAAAACAGGCGCTGACTCAGCATGCGTCCCAGGCGGTCTGTTGATCGCCAGCTGTCAGGCCAGAGTTGCCACAAAGAGATAATTACCTAATTATTTCAATGCCTCTGATTGATTTTTCATAGCTTTTTTGCTGTAATATTATTCAATAGTGTGTAGTTTGATATATTTATATAATAAAATGAGTGAATCATCGCTGTACTCAAAAATATGGTGTGCATATTGTTGATTCAATTATGTTCATCAATCAGTGAACAAATACTTTGTCGGTTATTACACTATATACACAGGTTATATATAAGTATCTGCATGTTTTGTTCACCATAACGAACCACTAAGTAGCTGTTATGAGTCAAAAAGTAACGAGGAGTGACCGCTGTGTACCAGCCAGCCACTCCCGCCCTCCCTCAAGTCATCTGACTCACCCACATTCTCCTCCCACAATACTGTTTTTGCTTTTATTCACTATATACAGACGCTATATATAAGTATCTACATTCGTGTTCACCATAACGAGCCACTAAGTTGGTATGCTGAGTGGCAGTGGCAAGTCATCTGACTCACCCACATTCTAATTAAATTAATTATTTAAATTAATTAGACTAACTGTCTAATTAAAACTGGCTGCCACTCCTTCCCTTCCTCACCTCACCTGACTTGCCACCATTCTCCACCCACCATACTGTTTTTGTTTTTATATACAGATGTTATATATAAGTATTTACATGTTTTGTTCACCATATCTGTACATCTAAGCTTGCATGGTGAGTAAAGGCACAAAGACGTAGGACCTCACACAGTCAGCTGATGGCTGCCGCCCTCAAGGCCAGACGCACTGATATTTCTCCTACAACAATACTGTTTGTGGTGTTATTATGCTATATACACACATTATATATAAATATCTACCTGTTTTATTCACCATACTTGTACAAGTAAACTGGTATGGTGTCCAAAGACCATCGTGGTAACCAGTAAACAACACCGTCGTCTGCACGGTGGCGTCGTGCAGACAACGCCACCGCCCTCACCAAAATGGCGGCTCCCAACCTACTCCTCTTGCTGTTTATACCCTCTATACACCTGTTATATATAAGTATCTACATTTGTGTTCACCATAGCGAACCACTAAGCTGGTATGGTGAGTGCAGTCAATAAAAGGTGGCCACACACAGTCAGAAGACATCGCCACCACCCTCCCTCCCACAGCATTACTCCTCCCTCCATGGCGCACAGCGCTAAATATCACCACAATCCTGCTATTATCGGAACCCTGGTCAGTTTTATCACAGTCGGGGGTCTTCTGTAATAATATCATCGCTACATAATAGCATGAACAAGCATATTATGGCATTTTTAGGCGATGCTGTGGTCACAAGCTGAACAGCAGTGCTGTTAGCTCATGCTGCGTGTGTCAGGCTTGGTTGCTCACTCAATACTGAGGCCCCTAACACCCGGGAGTTTGGCCCACGATTTTTTTAAAAAATGGCGTCTGTTTACAAGAGCCCTGATGAAGGTGTAGTGAACCCCGTGTATCCGCGGGCCGTTTAAATCTTGCGTAGTACTCCAACACGTTATATGACGTCATGCGCAGTTGACTGGAACAACTTCCAACACGTCATATGACGTCATGCGCACTTTAAGGATTAAACGTAGTAGGTATTAGGTAATAATTAAGATTTTGCAACTCCCACCTGACAGCTCGAGCTGAGCTGACCGCCTCTGACGATTACTCTGTCAACGCCTCACTTTTGCCAGACTTCCTTGAACTATTACGGCTAAAATATGTCTCCTACAATTTATTTTTATTTTTACCGTGATCAGGAAACACAGAATACTTCTATAAGACGAAATATTTTTTTAATTTTTTTTTTGCGGCTGTGGGTGTTGTAAGCCATATAGCACCGAGCATTTTAAGGGTTAAGTAAGAATTGCTGGTTCAAGCTGTCACTGAGTCCGGGCTTCAGGAGGTGACTGTCATCAACTATGATTCACCAAAGTGTAAACAGTTATTAGGTATTTTGTTAACCAGACCACACAGTAGAAGGTGAAGGGACGACGACGTTTTGGTCTGTCCTGGACCATTCTCAAGTTGTTCAACTTGAGAATGGTCCAGGACGGACAAAAACATCGTTGTCTCTTCCCCTTCTAGTGTGTGGTCTGGTCAACATACTTTAGCCACGTTATTGTGACTCATCGCCTGCATTAGGTGTTTTATTTTGCTTACCCATTGTTTTCAGGGAGAAGGGGTTGATGAATGATAAAATGGTGTCAGGGGAGGTAGATGATGTCATTGGTAAGGATTGGTGTCAGGGGGCAAGTGGTGTCAGCAGTGGCAGTTTAGGTAAGGGGGCAGGTGAAGTTATTGGTGTCAGAGAAGCCTGGTGATGTCAGTGGTTGAAGTTGTTGTCATGGGAGGCAGATAGGGTCTGTGATGGAAGGTGTTGTCAGGGGAAGCAGGTGGTGTCAGTAGTGGAAGTTGTTGTCATTACATAAAATATCATAAAGCTCCTTAAGAGTGTGTGTGTGCCGAATTTTAAATCTATGTGTTTTCAGCTAGAAATTTTTCCCCATTTTCAACAGAGCCAATAAATGATTGTTGGGAAGAAATTGATGAGAACTACTATGCTACGTGTGCTAAAAAAGAAACTGCCGCAAAACACCAGGTACACAATAACGATGCCTCCACAGACTTGGCATGCAATCCATCCATCAATACCCAGGTGAGAAGCTGTTAAGTTTAGGTAGTGTTTTTTGTTTGTCATTAATTGGACAGATTTTGTTTAGCTAGTGTACAGTATACTTTACTCTTTAGCTGGTGTACAGTATACTTTACTCTTTAGCTGGTGTACAATATACTTTGCTCTTTAGCTGTTGCTGATATACAGTATACTTTACTCTTTAGCTGGTGTACAGTATACTTTACTGTTGTGCATGTGCTGGGTGACACGTGCGTGTCCACAATCCTCAAAAAATATTTAATATCTTAAGACATTTAATTTTAGAAGGATGAAAAGTAAGTGATATTGTGAGGTGTAGCACATGTGTTAGGAAAAATCAAATATTGTAATTGACATGGACCCTTGTGTTAAGTAGTCAATAGTATACCACACACCACATAGGTACCTTGCCTTACCTTTTGATAGTTCAGAGGATCGACATCCCTATGGCTCGGTCTCTGACCAGGACTCCAGGGTGGTTGTCTGGTCAACCTGGCTGTGAGGAGCCACCAGGATGTGGCTCCTCACAGCCAGGTTGAGCAGGTATCCTTTGTAGGTGTTTACCGAACACTCTCACAGTGTTCTCTTAACACCGTGAGAGGCCAGCCAATTATACCCCCTTATGTGTAAAGGGAGTGTGTTGAAGAAAAGTCCTGGGCCTTTGATGTTGATAAAGCTCTTTATGTACCTATTGCATCTCTGCATTTCAGTGGGGATATTTCACACATCCTGCCATGTCTCCTGGCCTCATGTGGTGTTATTTCTGTGGTTGACTGATTTGAACCAGTCCTTCTAATATTTTCCAAGTGTAAATTATTATGTATACAGTGGAACCTCGGGTAACAAAGTCTCTCTTTATAAATTTTTGGGGTTACAAGCTCAATTTCTTCATAAATTTCAAATCGGTTTACGAGCTTTGCGAGTTTGTTGATACAGGTATTGGACGACCGAGTGCGTGCTTCCTGGGGGCACGGGCGACTGTGTTTCAGTTTACTAGTGCCTCCTGCCTAGTGACGATCACACTTAAATTCTTTGTAAAGGTTTTTATTGTTTTTCAGCTTTTTTTGTTTCTAAACATAAAAGTAATTATTATATATCATACCATGGGTCCGAAGACAGTCAGTGATAAAGGTCAACCTAAGAAATGGTTGTGAGTAGAGGCAGAAGAGGATGTCCCTTCCTCATTAAGAAAATGTGTGAAGTATGGGGAAGAACTGCAAAGTTTTGCTGAAAAGACTTGCCCAGATAAAGCTGTAGCAGGCCATTGTATTAACCTTTTTAATGACAATGTGATGTCTTACTACAGACAAGTAATAAGACGTAGGGAAAAACATCTCTCTCTGGAAAGGTTCTTGGTGCAAAAAAACAAGCAGTGAGCAACAACAGGGTCCTAGTGGTACCTGCTTGATACCTGCTTGATGGGGTTCTGGGAGTTCTACTCCCAAGCCCGGCCTGAAGAGCCAGGCTTGACTTGTGAGAGTTTGGTCCCTATGCAGGCAAAACATAGGAGAGAGAGTACCCCAGTGAAATCATCACTGCCTGATGTTATATTGGAAGGGGACTCCCCTTCCAAACATTAACACCTTTCCTCCTCCTCACCCTCTTCCATACACACACACACAAGTTCTATCCCAGGAGGCAGACAAGAGGAGCTCCAGCTTATTTCAACAATCCTAAGTGTTGTAGTACAGGATGATGATAGTGAGTGGTGTCCCAGACAACATAAAGGTATAGTGCTTTTGAAAAATAGGTGAGATAACAGGAATGTGCCAAGGGAAGTGAAAAAATTGGATGAGAAAAAGTTGCCCCTATAGTGTTTACAGTGCAGAGAACAGCATTCAAGATGGCCGCCGGTGGCAAGAGGAAATACACAACAGAGCTTGATTTTGATGGTTTCAGTGAAGAAAGCATTGAGATAGCCAGTCTATACAACAAGTTGGCAAAATTAGATACTATAGTGACCTCTCATATAGAATTAATTAGTAAATTGAAAGAAAGTAATGACCATTTAAATAGCAAAGTTGTATGTCTTGAGGGTGTAGTGAAAGACTTGTGCAAGGATAAGATTAAATTGGAAACAAATTGCAAAGCCATGGAAGAAGAAAATAGTCTCTTAAAAATAGCTTTGGAAGAAGTTAAAGTAAATTTAAACACAAATGACTACAATAGGTTAGGCAAGGAAATTCAACAGGAGAAACAGCTTTTGTCAGCACAGATGGAGGAAGTTGCACAGGGAATAGAACAGTGCAAGAAAGATATGCAACTCACTTATGCGCAAGTGGCCAAGGACAAGGAAAAAATAGAAGAAGCAGTAAAAGAAGTCAAACACTGCAGCAACCAAGATAAAACAAACATTAGGCTAGAAGTGAGAAAAGAATTGGCATCTAACCCAAAGTTGGTGCAAAACACAGTTGATCGGAGTAAGTCCCTGATCATTTTTGGATGCAAAGAAAAGGAGATAACATCTAGGTCAGAAAGAGCTGTAGAAGAAGCAAAAGTAGTAGATAAAATTGTTGGCCTCGTGGAAGGTCTTACAACCAAAGAGAATGTGTGCGACTACAGGAGAATAGGCAGATATGTAAAAGGGAAAGATCGACCTTTGAGGATCACCCTAAACGGTGCCAAACAGATGGAAGAAGTACTAAGGAATGCCAGAAAATTACAAAGCGTTGAGGATGGGAAAGGGTGGTCGTTAAGACGAGATCTTTCAAAAGAAGATAGAGAGAAGCTGAAACTGAACCTCGCCGAGGCAAAACGTTTAAATGAGAGCAGGAATGAAGAAGAAATCAATTCTTTTTTCTACAAAGTGATAGGGGTAGGCAGACCAGTAAAGTGGTACATAAAAGCAAACCAACAAAATCATTAGAGAAAGGGGGAGTGAAAAATAAGAAGATGGGGAACAAGTTCCTGAAGATTGCATACACCAACATAGATGGAGTAAGGTCAAAGATACTGGAGTTAAGTGATATAATACAGCTGCAGACACCAGACATTGTTGCACTCACGGAGACAAAACTTGAAGATGTTATTTTAAATGAGGTCATATTCCCAAGGGGCTACTCAATTTGGAGACGGGACAGAAAAATTAGGAAAGGCGGTGGCGTTGCTGTGCTGGTGAAAGAACACCTAAAGGTGAACGAAATAATGACTACCAATCCACAAGAAGTTGACATAATAGCACTAGAGATCTGCCATGAGGATGATAAACTAGTGATCATAAATGCATATAGTCCACCGCTAAGCAGCACATGGTCAAAGGAGGAGCTAGATAGTAAACGAGAAGGTCTTATAACGATAATGAGAGAGATCATAGCGAGAGCGGATAACGATAGTTCACGACTGTTGATAGTCGGCGACTTCAACTTGAAATCCATAGACTGGGAAGCATATGAAGCTAAAACAGAAGATTTCTGGACCTGTAAATTTGTAGACCTCATCCTGGAAACATTCTTGTATCAACATGTTAAACAAGCTACGAGGATGAGGGAAGGTGACGTTCCCTCCATGCTAGATTTGATATTTACCAGGAAGGAGGAAGAAATATTTGACATTCAGTACCTTCCTCCCTTGGGTAAAAGTGACCATGTCTTTTTGAGGATAAAGTATGCAATGCGTTATAATCTGGAAGAAAATATGATGGTCGATGCAATTGAAAAACCTGACTTTAGGAGAGGACATTATGGCAACCTTAGAAAATTTTTTAGGGAGTATAATTGGACAGACTTGTTGCTAGGCAAGGAAGTGAATGAGATGTATGTCAAGTTTTGTGAAATATATGATAAAGGCACAAAAAAATTTATACCAAAACAGAGAAGCAGAACTAGGAAACAGGATTGGTTCGACAGAAAGTGCGAGAGGGCCAGAGACCAAAAGACACAAAAATGGAATCAATACAGGAAGAGGCCAAACCCCCAATCATACCAGCGATACAAAGATGCGAGAAACAACTACACGGCAGTGAGGAGAGAGGCAGAAAGAAATTTTGAAAAAGGGATTGCAGACAAATGTAAAACAGAACCAGGTCTATTCTATAAATTCATAAACAACAAATTGCAGGTAAAGGATAATATTCAGAGGTTGAAAATGGGAAATAGATTCACGGAAAATGAAAAGGAAATGTGTGAAACATTAAACGAAAAGTTCCAAAGTGTGTTTGTACAAAATGAAATCTTCAGGGAACCAGATACAATAAGAATTCCAGAGAACAACATAGAGCACATAGAGGTGTCTAGAGACGAAGTGGAAAAAATGCTCAAAGAGCTAAATAAGAACAAAGCAGTTGGTCCAGATGGAGTTTCACCATGGGTTCTGAGAGAATGTGCACCTGAGCTCAGCATCCTCTTCAACTGATCTTTCAGGCATCCCTGTTTACAGGAGTTGTAGCTGATGTGTGGAAAAAGGCTAACATAGTTCCAATTTACAAGAGTGGAAGCAGGGAAGACCCCCTTAATTATAGACCGGTATCATTGACAAGTGTAATAGTCAAAATATTGGAAAAAATAATTAAAACTAAATGGGTAGCACACCTGGAGAGAAATGATATAATATCAGACAGACAGTATGGTTTTCGATCTGGTAGATCCTGTGTATCGAATTTACTCAGTTTTTATGATCGAGCAACAGAGATATTACAGGAAAGAGATGGTTGGGCTGACTGCATCTATCTGGACCTAAAAAAGGCTTTCGACAGAGTTCCACATAAGAGGTTGTTCTGGAAACTGGAAAATATTGGAGGAGTGACAGGTACGCTTCTAACATGGATGAAAAACTTTCTGACTGATAGAAAAATGAGGGCTGTGATCAGAGGCAATGTATCGGACTGGAGAAATGTCACAAGTGGAGTACCACAGGGTTCAGTTCTTGCACCAGTGATGTTTATTGTCTACATAAATGATCTACCAGTTGGTATACAGAATTATATGAACATGTTTGCTGATGATGCTAAGATAATAGGAAGGATAAGAAATTTAGATGATTGTCATGCCCTTCAAGAAGACCTGGATAAAATAAGTATATGGAGCACCACTTGGCAAATGGAATTTAATGTTAATAAATGTCATGTTATGGAATGTGGAATAGGAGAACATAGACCCCACACAACCTATATATTATGTGAGAAATCTTTAAAGAACTCTGATAAAGAAAGAGATCTAGGGGTGGTTCTAGATAGAAAACTATCACCTGAAGACCACATAAAGAATATTGTGCAAGGAGCCTATGCTATGCTTTCTAACTTCAGAATTGCTTTTAAATACATGGATGGGGATATACTAAAGAAATTGTTCATGACTTTTGTTAGGCCAAAGCTAGAATATGCAGCTGTTGTTTGGTGCCCATATCTTAAGAAGCACATCAACAAACTGGAAAAGGTGCAAAGACATGCTACTAAGTGGCTCCCAGAACTGAAGGGTAAGAGCTACGAGGAAAGGTTAGAAGCATTAAATATGCCAAAACTAGAAGACAGAAGAAAAAGAGGAGATATGATCACTACATACAAAATAGTAACAGGAATTGATAAAATCGACAGGAAAGATTTCCTGAGACCTGGAACTTCAAGAACAAGAGGTCATAGATATAAACTGGCTAAACACAGATGCCGAAGAAATATAAGAAAATTCACTTTCGCAAACAGAGTGGTAGACGGTTGGAACAAGTTGGGGGAGAAGGTGGTGGAGGCCAAGACCGTCAGTAGTTTCAAAGCGTTATATGACAAAGAGTGCTGGGAAGACGGGACACCACGAGCGTAGCTCTCATCCTGTAACTACACTTAGGTAATTACACTTAGGTAATAATTACCAACAAGGGAAGGGAATTATCAGGGGAAAGCGTCAAGCCATTTTGACTATATTGCACTGGGAAAGGATCGCGATAAGGATATAGGATTGGACGAGGGAAAGGAATGGTGCCCAACTACTGGTACGGTCAGGGATTGAACGCCGACCTGCATGAAGCGAGACCGTCGCTCTACCATCCAGGCCAAGTGATTGGAGTCATCAATAAAGGTAAGGCTATAACTTGTACATAATACATGTACTGTCTTCACTCGATGATCCGGACTATATGGGAAGGATCCCCAGCCGGATTATCAAGTTTTTCGGATAATGGTAGTTTTTACCTACGAGTCCAAAAGTGACCATTTCCAACAATTTTATACTACAAACAACATAATTTGAATTGCCTTGCCACATATATTATTAGATATTCAACTAGAAACCTCAACTTACCTTGTTGATGTTCGTCTTCTTGATTGATGCCACACATCTTGAAGTTAAGAATTGTTAACAATTTACGTAACCTATACTAACACAACACTAAAATTAACACTTAAAATTACTGTACAGTTCATTAAGCAAAGTTTGTTTTGACTGCCAGCTGCTGAAGCCTCACTGGTTGAAGGCGCTTGGCTTGCCTGTGAGGCCTCACTTGTTAAAGGCGCTTGCATGCCCTCACTTGTTGAAGGCGCTTGGCTTGCCTGTGGCGCCTCACTTGTTGAAGGCGCTTGGCTAGCTGTGGCGCCTCATTTGTTGAAGGCGCTTGGCTTGCCTGTGACGCCTCACTTGTTGAAGGCGCTTGGCTTGCCTGTGGCGACTCACTTGTTGAAGGCACTTGGCTTGCCTGTGGTACCTCACTTGTTGAAGGCGCTTGGCTTGCCTGTGGCGCCTCACTTGTTGAAGGCGCTTGGCTTGCCTGTGGCGCCTCACTTGTTGAAGGCATTTGGCTGCCTGTGACACCTCACTGGTTGAACAACACGTAACTTGTCTTTAATTGCCAGGACAACCTTCTTCCTCTTAACACCTCCAGAACGATTGATGCTGCTACCAGACATAGTCTTGGCCAAAAATGTTTAACCCTTAACTGCGCATGGCGTATATATACGCCCTGAGTAACATGTCCGACGGTGCGCATGGCGTATATATACGCCATAGGGTGCCATTCCCGATTCAGATGGCCCGCGGCTACACGGGGTTCACAGTAGCTTCCTCAGGGCTCTTGTAAACAGACGCAATTTAAAAAAAAAATCGTGGGCAATATTCTCAGGTGTGAGAGGCACAGTACTGTTGGAGCAACCAAGGCTGGCGCACGCAGCATGAGCGATCAGCATTGCTGTTCAGCTTGTGACCACAGCATCACCGAAAAATGTCAAAATAAATATATAACTGTTATTATTTAGTGATGACAATATTACAGATGACCCGTGACTGTGATATAAATAACCAGGGTTGTGATAATAGCAGGTTGTTGTAATAATTAGCGCTGTGGGAGGAGATGCTGAGAGACTAGGGAGACAGCATCGTTTACTGACTGTGTGGCCACCTGTTATTGTTTACATTCACCATACCAGCTCAGTGGTTCTCTAGGTGAACACAAATGTAGATACTTATATAATGTGTGTATTAGTGTAATAACAGCAAAGGATTATGCTGGAGGAGCCATTTGGGACGGAGGTGACGTCGTCTGCACGATTTGTCAAGCTGTTTAGAGGGTGGCCACTATGCTCTTTGGGCGCACTACAACTTAGGTGTACAGTTACAGTGCATAAAACATGTAGATATTTATATATAATATGTGTATATAGGGTAATAACACTGAAAACAGTATTGTTGGGGGAGAAAGTTTAGTGCGTGTGACCTTGAATGGTGAGGGAGCCGCCAGCCGCCAGCTGTGTATACCGACGACTCTTAGTGCCTGAACTAACTATATCAGCTTAGCTGTACAGTTTGTGGTGAACAAATATATACATACTTATATATACGTCTGTATATAGTGTAATAACACCACAATGGTATTGTTGGGGAGAAAGTTAGTGCGTGTGTTGAGGGAGTGGCAGCGAGTGGCTGGCTGGTGTGTAGCGGTAACTCTTCGTTGCTTTTCGACTCTCAATACCAACTTAGTGGTTCGTTATGGTAACCAAAATATGCAGATACTTATATATAACCTGTGTATAGAGTGTAATAGCAGCAAACTATTTGTTTATTTTTTATGAACATAATAATTGAATTACTAATATGCACACCATACGTTTGAGTATAGCGATTATTCACCACTTTTATTATATAAATATATTACAATACACACTATTGAATAATATTACTGCAAAAAACTAAGAAAAATCAATCGGAGACATTGAACAATTAGGTAATAATATCTTTGTGGCAACTCCCATCTGTCAGCGCGGGTGACGCTGACCGGCCTGGCGACCGCTCTGTCAACGCCCACTTTTTGCCAGACTTCCTCGGTCAATTGCGCCCAAATATTGACCTACGATTTTTTTGCTATTTTTCCCGTGCTCAGGGGACCAAATTAACGTGTTTAGAAGACGAAAAAAATTTTTTGATTTTTTTTTTTTCTTGCGCACAGGGTGTAAATGTCCCCAGGACCCTGAGCAGTGTAAGGGTTTAA
>WNGS01113465.1:6207-16668 GCA_020271785.1 Procambarus virginalis
GCTTAGTGGCCGGGCCACCCACCGGAGTGAACCGGTTGACAGCTTGTCCAACCAGGTTGAACGTGTGATCGACGATCCTGTCAAGTTGACAGTAACCCCACCTTCGTGGAACCCTACGAGTCAACAGTTGGATGCAAGCACGTCGAGAAGTCTTCCCAAATACCTAGCGATATATCTAGACGACGAGGGAATTGACAGTGTTGTGAGCTTCAAGAGCTCTGAAGTCGGGTGCTGTGCGTGTGTCGTCCGGGACGACTGATAACTTCAGTGACTTCGTAGTGGTGAGAGGCAGTTCCTCTGGGAATACAGTGACAAGGACTAATTGGGAAACGTACGACGACCGCCGAGACGTAGGCTGGCTGACGTAGTTGGGAGGGAAGTTGATGGCCAGGAGACCGACTTCAACCCAGCGACGTACTGTAGGGAAAGAAGCACGGACCTGCTGTGTACAGAAGCGGCGAGACGCGACATCCTAAGGTGTGGGCTTGTGTTTCTGGATGAACGAGGCGAGAGCCTGGACCAGGAGCTACGACCCAACTGTCATCCTAGGATAGGTGAAGTAGGTGTTTACAGTTCCCTCCCATTTCCCCTTTAGTTAGCTATATATATTCTTGTCAGTATATTTTGTATGTCGTGAGCAAGTCTCACTTGAGTTTAAGTCACAGAGTGCACAGTATGTGGTGAGGCTGCCCAGAGCGCTCACAGTATCAATTTATATATATATCTATGTGTGGGTGTGTGCAAGCACCAAGATTCATCAGAGAATTTACTGTGACTACTATTATTGATCTGTGATTATTATTATATATATATTGGTAGTGAACCAGATATTGGTGTATTGTTCTCTATAATCTATTGATATAAATGCCTGAGGATTAATCTCTATAATCTATTGATATAAATGCCTGTGGATTGATCTCTATAATCTATTGATATAAATGCCTGTGGATTGATCTCTATAATCTATTGATATAAATGCCTGTGGATTGATCTCTATAATCTATTGATATAAATGCCTGTGGATTGATCTCTATAATCTATTGATATAAGTGCCCGCGTGTTGATCTCCATAATCTATCGATATAAATGCCTGTGTGTTGATCTCGATGATCTATTGATATATATATGCCTGAAGTTTGATTACTGATTTATATATGACATGATTGTGTGCTGAATAATATATATATGAAGTGATTGCCAGTGATATCTCTTTGAGAGGAAGTGTAAATATAAAGAAAAGTTCAGTGATCAAGTGAGTGCATTCACAGTAAATATTATTAAGAGTAGAGTAATCTTTTGGTACGGTGAAAAGTCACTGTGAGAGTATTGTGAATATAGATGTTGATCGTGAGGCCAGTGATATCATAAGTAAGCCATGTGAACGTTGAATAGTGTTTTGGAAAAAGTTAAATAAACGGTGATCGTGACAATTAGAAAACAAGTACTAGTCTTTCCCACGATCGCGAGGGCCCGGTCAGCTGGCATTTCTGACAGGTGACACGTGCCGATGTTGCCATATGGTGCGCTCTAGAATATTATGCTATGAATGGAGCAATCGTCATATATTAATTCTGATACATTGATGCATATATATTTCTCGTTGTTTTTTTAAGTAAAATACCAAAACTCTTTGGTGTTTGATATCATCCCCTCCATTTTATCTTGTGACCGTGTTATGATATAAAGTAGAGTGACCTGCCTGATACTATATTACTTGATTTGGCTCTTGCCACAATTACACCTGACCACTGCAGTGTTACTGGACACCAAAAACAAAACCAGTTGGCGACCTTGAAGGCTATGTAAGAGTTCGGTGTCGGGAGGGCCACAGATTGAGGGAACGATCTGTGCACCCACTCATCTCATAATCTAAAGGCCGGTTGTGAGATCGACTGGGATACTCTCCGAGGCCAGCAGTGGAGCCTAAGGGATTGAGGGAAGACCCGCCGAACGACGGTGAGTAAGGGTTATTGTTGGAGCAACCACCTGGAAAGGAGATCCAGTCTACTGTTGCTTTAACCCTTCTCTAACGAGAACACCGTGAAACCCCGACAGTGTACACAGCCTCCAGGGTGTGTAGTGTCCTGGTGTGTGTGTGTACCCAGCCTACAGGGTGTGTAGTGTCCTGATGTGTGTGTGTACCCAGCCTCCAGGGTGTGTAGTGTCCTGGTGTGTGTGTGTGTACCCAGCCTCCAGGGTGTGTAGTGTCCTGGTGTGTGTGTGTACCCAGCCTCCAGGGTGTGTAGTGTCCTGGTGTGTGTGTGTACCCAACCTCCAGGGTGTGTAGTGTCCTGGTGTGTGTGTACCCAGCCTCCAGGGTGTGTAGTGTCCTGGTGTGTGTGTGTGTGTACCCAGCCTCCAGGGTGTGTAGTGTCCTGTGTGTGTGTGTGTACCCAGCCTCCAGGGTGTGTAGTGTCCTGGTGTGTGTGTGTACCCAGCCTCCAGGGTGTGTAGTGTTCTGGTGTGTGTGAGTGTACCCCGCCTCCAGGGTGTGTAGTGTTCTGGTGTGTGTGTACCCAGCCTCCAGGGTGTGTAGTGTCCTGGTGTGTGTGTGTACCCAGCCTCCAGGGTGTGTAGTGTTCTGGTGTGTGTGTACCCAGCCTCCAGGGTGTGTAGTGTCCTGGTGTGTGTGTGTACCCAGCCTCCAGGGTGTGTAGTGTCCTGGTGTGCGTGTGTACCCAGCCTCCAGGGTGTAAAGTGTCCTGGTGTGTGTGTGTGTACCCAGCCTCCAGGGAGTGTAGTGTCCTGGTGTGTGTGTGTACCCAGCCTCCAGGGTGTGTAGTGTTCTGGTGTGTGTGTACCCAGCCTCCAGGGTGTGTAGTGTCCTGGTGTGTGTGTGTGTACCCAGCCTCCAGGGTGTAAAGTGTCCTGGTGTGTGTGTGTACCCAGCCTCCAGGGTGTGTAGTGTCCTCGTGTGTGTGTGTACCCAGCCTCCAGGGTGTGTAGTGTCCTGGTGTGTGTGTGTACCCAGCCTCCAGGGTGTGTAGTGTCCTGGTGTGTGTGTGTACCCAGCCTCCAGGGTGTAAAGTGTCCTGGTGTGTGTGTACCCAGCCTCCAGGGTGTGTAGTGTCCTGGTGTGTGTGTACCCAGCCTCCAGGGTGTGTAGTGTCCTGGTGTGTGTGTGTACCCAGCCTCCAGGGTGTAAGTGTCCTGGTGTGTGTGTGTACCCAGCCTCCAGGGTGTAAAGTGTCCTGGTGTGTGTGTGTACCCAGCCTCCAGGGTGTGTAGTGTCCTAGTGTGTGTGTGTACCCAGCCTCCAGGGTGTGTAGTGTCCTGGTGTGTGTGTACCCAGTCTCCAGGGTGTGTAGTGTCCTGGTGTGTGTGTGTACCCAGCCTCCAGGGTGTGTAGTGTCCTGGTGTGTGTGTGTGTACCCAGCCTCCAGGGTGTGTAGTGTCCTGGTGTGTGTGTGTACCCAGCCTCCAGGGTGTGTAGTGTCCTGGTGTGTGTGTGTACCCAGCCTCCAGGGTGTGTAGTGTCCTGGTGTGTGTGTACCCAGCCTCCAGGGTGTGTAGTGTCCTGGTGTGTGTGTGTACCCAGCCTCCAGGGTGTGTAGTGTCCTGGTGTGTGTGTACCCAGCCTCCAGGGTGTGTAGTGTCCTGGTGTGTGTACCCAGCCTCCAGGGTGTGTAGTGTCCTGGTGTGTGTGTGTACCCAGCCTCCAGGGTGTGTAGTGTCCTGGGTGTGTGTGTACCCAGCCTCCAGGGTGTAAAGTGTCCTGGTGTGTGTGTGTACCCAGCCTCCAGGGTGTGTAGTGTCCTGGTGTGTGTGTACCCAGCCTCCAGGGTGTGTAGTGTCCTGGTGTGTGTGTGTACCCAGCCTCCAGGGTGTGTAGTGTCCTGGTGTGTGTGTACCCAGCCTCCAGGGTGTGTAGTGTCCTGGTGTGTGTGTACCCAGCCTCCAGGGTGTGTAGTGTCCTGGTGTGTGTGTGTACCCAGCCTCCAGGGTGTGTAGTGTCCTGGTGTGTGTGTGTACCCAGCCTCCAGGGTGTGTAGTGTCCTGGTGTGTGTGTGTACCCAGCCTCCAGGGTGTGTAGTGTCCTGGTGTGTGTGTGTACCCAGCCTCCAGGGTGTGTAGTGTCCTGGTGTGTGTGTGTGTACCCAGCCTCCAGGGTGTGTAGTGTCCTGGTGTGTGTGTACCCAGCCTCCAGGGTGTGTAGTGTCCTGGTGTGTGTGTACCCAGCCTCCAGGGTGTGTAGTGTCCTGGTGTGTGTGTACCCAGCCTCCAGGGTGTGTAGTGTCCTAGTGTGTGTGTGTACCCAGCCTCCAGGGTGTAAAGTGTCCTGGTGTGTGTGTGTACCCAGCCTCCAGGGTGTAAAGTGTCCTGGTGTGTGTGTACCCAGCCTCCAGGGTGTGTAGTGTCCTGGTTGTGTGTGTACCCAGCCTCCAGGGTGTGTAGTGTCCTAGTGTGTGTGTACCCAGCCTCCAGGGTGTGTAGTGTCCTGGTGTGTGTGTACCCAGCCTCCAGGGTGTGTAGTGTCCTGGTGTGTGTGTACCCAGCCTCCAGGGTGTGTAGTGTCCTGGTGTGTGTGTGTACCCAGCCTCCAGGGTGTGTAGTGTCCTGGTGTGTGTGTGTGTACCCAGCCTCCAGGGTGTGTAGTGTCCTGGTGTGTGTGTGTGTACCCAGCCTCCAGGGTGTGTAGTGTCCTGGTGTGTGTGTGTACCCAGCCTCCAGGGTGTAAAGTGTCCTGGTGTGTGTGTACCCAGCCTCCAGGGTGTGTAGTGTCCTGGTGTGTGTGTACCCAGCCTCCAGGGTGTGTAGTGTCCTGGTGTGTGTGTACCCAGCCTCCAGGGTGTGTAGTGTCCTGTGTGTGTGTGTGTACCCAGTCTCCAGGGTGTGTAGTGTCCTGGTGTGTGTGTGTGTACCCAGCCTCCAGGGTGTGTAGTGTCCTGGTGTGTGTGTGTCCCAGCCTCCAGGGTGTAAGTGTCCTGGTGTGTGTGTACCCAGCCTCCAGGGTGTGTAGTGTCCTGGTGTGTGCGTGTGTACCCAGCCTCCAGGGTGTGTAGTGTCCTAGTGTGTGTGTGTACCCAGCCTCCAGGGTGTGTAGTTTCCTGGTGTGTGTGTGTACCCAGCCTCCAGGGTGTGTAGTGTCCTGGTGTGTGTGTGTACCCAGCCTCCAGGGTGTGTAGTGTCCTAGTGTGTGTGTGTACCCAGCCTCCAGGGTGTGTAGTGTCCTGTGTGTGTGTGTACCCAGCCTCCAGGGTGTGTAGTGTCCTGGTGTGTGTGTACCCAGCCTCCAGGGTGTGTAGTGTCCTGGTGTGTGTGTACCCAGCCTCCAGGGTGTGTAGTGTCCTGGTGGTGTGTGTACCCAGCCTCCAGGGTGTGTAGTGTCCTGGTGTGTGTGTGTACCCAGCCTCCAGGGTGTGTAGTGTCCTGGTGTGTGTGTGTACCCAGCCTCCAGGGTGTGTAGTGTCCTGGTGTGTGTGTGTACCCAGCCTCCAGGGTGTGTAGTGTCCTGGTGTGTGTGTGTACCCAGCCTCCAGGGTGTGTAGTGTCCTGGGTGTGTGTGTGTACCCAGCCTCCAGGGTGTGTAGTGTCCTGGTGTGTGTGTGTACCCAGCCTCCAGGGTGTGTAGTGTCCTGGTGTGTGTGTACCCAGCCTCCAGGGTGTGTAGTGTCCTGGTGTGTGTGTGTACCCAGCCTCCAGGGTGTGTAGTGTCTGGTGTGTGTGTGTGTACCCAGCCTCCAGGGTGTGTAGTGTCCTGGTGTGTGTGTGTACCCAGCCTCCAGGGTGTGTAGTGTCCTGGTGTGTGTGTGTACCCAGCCTCCAGGGTGTGTAGTGTCCTGTGTGTGTGTGTGTACCCAGCCTCCAGGGTGTGTAGTGTCCTGGTGTGTGTGTGTGTACCCAGCCTCCAGGTGTGTAGTGTCCTGGTGTGTGTGTGTACCCAGCCTCCAGGGTGTGTAGTGTCCTGGTGTGTGTGTGTACCCAGCCTCCAGGGTGTGTAGTGTCCTGGTGTGTGTGTGTGTACCCAGCCTCCAGGGTGTGTAGTGTCCTGGTGTGTGTGTGTACCCAGCCTCCAGGGTGTGTAGTGTCCTGGTGTGTGTGTACCCAGCCTCCAGGGTGTGTAGTGTCCTGGTGTGTGTGTACCCAGCCACCAGGGTGTGTAGTGTCCTAGTGTGTGTGTGTACCCAGCCTCCAGGGGTGTGTAGTGTCCTGGTGTGTGTGTGTGTACCCAGCCTCCAGGGTGTGTAGTGTCCTGGTGTGTGTGTGTACCCAGCCTCCAGGGTGTGTAGTGTCCTGGTGTGTGTGTGTACCCAGCCTCCAGGGTGTGTAGTGTCCTGGTGTGTGTGTACCCAGCCTCCAGGGTGTGTTGGCCTGTGTGTGTGTGTACCCAGCCTCCAGGGTGTGTAGTGTCCTGGTGTGTGTGTACCCAGCCTCCAGGGTGTGTAGTGTCCTGGTGTGTGTGTGTACCCAGCCTCCAGGGTGTGTAGTGTCCTGGTGTGTGTGTGTGTACCCAGCCTCCAGGGTGTGTAGTGTCCTGGTGTGTGTGTGTACCCAGCCTCCAGGGTGTGTAGTGTCCTGGTGTGTGTGTGTACCCAGCCTCCAGGGTGTGTAGTGTCCTGGTGTGTGTGTGTACCCAGCCTCCAGGGTGTGTAGTGTCCTGGTGTGTGTGTGTACCCAGCCTCCAGGGTGTGTAGTGTCCTGTGTGTGTGTGTACCCAGCCTCCAGGGTGTGTAGTGTCCTGTGTGTGTGTGTGTACCCAGCCTCCAGGGTGTGTAGTGTCCTGGTGTGTGTGTGTACCCAGCCTCCAGGGTGTGTAGTGTCCTGGTGTGTGTGTGTACCCAGCCTCCAGGGTGTGTAGTGTCCTGGTGTGTGTGTACCCAGCCTCCAGGGTGTGTAGTGTCCTGGTGTGTGTGTGTACCCAGCCTCCAGGGTGTGTAGTGTCCTGGTGTGTGTGTACCCAGCCTCCAGGGTGTGTAGTGTCCTGGTGTGTGTGTACCCAGCCTCCAGGGTGTGTAGTGTCCTAGTGTGTGTGTGTACCCAGCCTCCAGGGTGTGTAGTGTCCTGGTGTGTGTGTGTACCCAGCCTCCAGGGTGTGTAGTGTCCTGGTGTGTGTGTGTACCCAGCCTCCAGGGTGTGTAGTGTCCTAGTGTGTGTGTGTACCCAGCCTCCAGGGTGTGTAGTGTCCTGGTGTGTGTGTACCCAGCCTCCAGGGTGTGTAGTGTCCTGTGTGTGTGTGTACCCAGCCTCCAGGGTGTGTAGTGTCCTGGTGTGTGTGTACCCAGCCTCCAGGGTGTGTAGTGTCCTGGTGTGTGTGTGTACCCAGCCTCCAGGGTGTGTAGTGTCCTGTGTGTGTGTGTGTACCCAGCCTCCAGGGTGTGTAGTGTCCTGGTGTGTGTGTGTACCCAGCCTCCAGGGTGTGTAGTGTCCTGGTGTGTGTGTGTACCCAGCCTCCAGGGTGTGTAGTGTCCTGGTGTGTGTGTGTGTACCCAGCCTCCAGGGTGTGTAGTGTCCTGGTGTGTGTGTGTACCCAGCCTCCAGGGTGTGTAGTGTCCTGGTGTGTGTGTGTACCCAGCCTCCAGGGTGTGTAGTGTCCTGGTGTGTGTGTACCCAGCCTCCAGGGTGTGTAGTGTCCTGGTGTGTGTGTGTACCAGCCTCCAGGGTGTGTAGTGTCCTGGTGTGTGTGTGTACCCAGCCTCCAGGGTGTGTAGTGTCCTGGTGTGTGTGTACCCAGCCTCCAGGGTGTGTAGTGTCCTGGGTGTGTGTGTACCCAGCCTCCAGGGTGTGTAGTGTCCTGGTGTGTGTGTACCCAGCCTCCAGGGTGTGTAGTGTCCTGGTGTGTGTGGTACCCAGCCTCCAGGGTGTGTAGTGTCCTGGTGTGTGTGTGTACCCAGCCTCCAGGGTGTGTAGTGTCCTGGTGTGTGTGTGTACCCAGCCTCCAGGGTGTGTAGTGTCCTGGTGTGTGTGTGTACCCAGCCTCCAGGGTGTGTAGTGTCCTGGTGTGTGTGTGTACCCAGCCTCCAGGGTGTGTAGTGTCCTGGTGTGTGTGTGTGTACCCAGCCTCCAGGGTGTGTAGTGTCCTGGTGTGTGTGTGTACCCAGCCTCCAGGGTGTGTAGTGTCCTTGTGTGTGTGTACCCAGCCTCCAGGGTGTGTAGTGTCCTAGGTGTGTGTGTGTACCCAGCCTCCAGGGTGTGTAGTGTCCTGGTGTGTGTGTGTACCCAGCCTCCAGGGTGTGTAGTGTCCTGTGTGTGTGTGTACCCAGCCTCCAGGGTGTGTAGTGTCCTGGTGTGTGTGTGTACCCAGCCTCCAGGGTGTGTAGTGTCCTGGTGTGTGTGTGTACCCAGCCTCCAGGGTGTGTAGTGTCCAGTGTGTGTACCCAGCCTCCAGGGTGTGTAGTGTCCTGGTGTGTGTGTGTGTACCCAGCCTCCAGGGTGTGTAGTGTCCTGGTGTGTGTGTGTACCCAGCCTCCAGGGTGTGTAGTGTCCTGGTGTGTGTGTACCAGCCTCCAGGGTGTGTAGTGTCCTGGTGTGTGTGTGTACCCAGCCTCCAGGGTGTGTAGTGTCCTGGTGTGTGTGTGTACCCAGCCTCCAGGGTGTGTAGTGTCCTGGTGTGTGTGTGTACCCAGCCTCCAGGGTGTGTAGTGTCCTAGTGTGTGTGTGTGTACCCAGCCTCCAGGGTGTGTAGTGTCCTGGTGTGTGTGTGTACCCAGCCTCCAGGGTGTGTAGTGTCCTGGTGTGTGTGTGTACCCAGCCTCCAGGGTGTGTAGTGTCCTGGTGTGTGTGTACCCAGCCTCCAGGGTGTGTAGTGTCCTGGTGTGTGTGTGTACCCAGCCTCCAGGGTGTGTAGTGTCCTGTGTGTGTGTGTACCCAGCCTCCAGGGTGTGTAGTGTCCTGGTGTGTGTGTGTACCCAGCCTCCAGGGTGTGTAGTGTCCTGGTGTGTGTGTGTACCCAGCCTCCAGGGTGTGTAGTGTCCTAGTGTGTGTGTGTACCCAGCCTCCAGGGTGTGTAGTGTCCTGGTGTGTGTGTGTACCCAGCCTCCAGGGTGTGTAGTGTCCTGGTGTGTGTGTGTACCCAGCCTCCAGGGTGTGTATGTCCTGGTGTGTGTGTACCCAGCCTCCAGGGTGTGTAGTGTCCTGGTGTGTGTGTACCCAGCCTCCAGGGTGTGTAGTGTCCTGTGTGTGTGAGTACCCAGCCTCCAGGGTGTGTAGTGTCCTGGTGTGTGTGTACCCAGCCTCCAGGGTGTGTAGTGTCCTGGTGTGTGTGTGTGTACCCAGCCTCCAGGGTGTGTAGTGTCCTGGTGTGTGTGTGTGTACCAGCCTCCAGGGTGTGTAGTGTCCTGGTGTGTGTGTGTACCCAGCCTCCAGGGTGTGTAGTGTCGTAGTGTGTGTGTGTGTGTACCCAGCCTCCAGGGTGTGTAGTGTCCTGGTGTGTGTACCCAGCCTCCAGGGTGTGTAGTGTCCTGGTGTGTGTGTGTACCCAGCCTCCAGGGTGTGTAGTGTCCTAGTGTGTGTGTGTGTGTACCCAGCCTCCAGGGTGTGTAGTGTCCTGGTGTGTGTGTGTACCCAGCCTCCAGGGTGTGTAGTGTCCTGGTGTGTGTGTGTACCCAGCCTCCAGGGTGTGTATGTCCTGGTGTGTGTGTACCCAGCCTCCAGGGTGTGTAGTGTATTGGTGTGTGTGTACCCAGCCTCCAGGGTGTGTAGTGTCCTGGTGTGTGTGTGTGTACCCAGCCTCCAGGGTGTGTAGTGTCCTGGTGTACTCACCTAGTTGTACTCACCTAGTTGTGGCTTGCGGGGGTTGAGCTCTGGCTCTTTGGTCCCCGCCTCTCAACCGTCATTCAACAGTGTACAGTTTCCTGAGCCTATTGGGCTCTATCATATCTACACTTGAAACTCTGTATGGAGTCAGCCTCCACCACCTCGCTTCCTAATGCATTCCATTTGTCAACCACTCTGACACTAAAAAAGTTCTTTCTAATATCTCTGTGGCTCATTTGGGCACTCAGTTTCCACCTGTGTCCCCTAGTTGCGTGTGCCCCTTGTGTTAAACAGCCTGTCTTTATCACCCTGTCGATTCCCCTGAGAATCTTGAATGTGGTGATCAAGTCCCCCCCTACCTTCCTGGTCTTCCAACGAAGTGAGGTTTAATTCCTGCAGTCGCTCCTCGTAGCTCATACCTCTCAGCTCGGGTACTAGTCTGGTGTGTGTGTGTGTGTGTGCCCAGCCTCCAGGGTGTGTAGTGTCCTGGTGTGTGTGTGTGTGTACCCAGCCTCCAGGGTGTGTAGTGTCCTGGTGTGTGTGTACCCAGCCACCAGGGTGTGTAGTGTCCTGGTGTGTGTGTGTACCCAGCCTCCAGGGTGTGTAGTGTCCTGGTGTGTGTGTGTACCCAGCCTCCAGGGTGTGTAGTTGTTATGATCTCAGCCTGCAGGAGAAACGAGTCTCCCCCTTGAGAGTTATTCAGCAAGCCTGACCTAATGGAAGGTGCAGGAATTATAGAGGCGATAACACAGATGTAAGATGGTGTGT
>WNGS01113465.1:29339-39594 GCA_020271785.1 Procambarus virginalis
ACCAAGTGGTAAGGAAAGATAGGACACAGAGACAGGGAGTGAGAGTGGCACCCCCGATAAAGAGAATTGGAAATTTGAGGAACTAGAGAATTGGGGGACTAATGGAAACACAAGGTCCATACTTGGGATCTGACAGGTGATGGAAGAGGATTGTGATCTTGTGAAATAAATTATATTTTACTAGGTCGATAGAGCTTCGGCCTCACACACGTGGGGTCCACGGTTCGAATCTCCTAGAGCCCAGGTGGATGGAATGTGATCTTGATAATCTACTAACCCCCACCAGACAGTAGAAGACCCAGGCAGGAGTATGATGACAACAACAAGGCATGTATAGATGAACTGCAGAAGGCAGCAACATTAGCTCACAGAATGAGAGCGAAACTGTTGGTCATGGGGGACTTAAATTATGGAGAGGTAAATTGGGACTCATGGAATCCCCATGGAGGGGAGAAACGTGGAGAGCAAAATTAGTGGAAGTTATAGACAGGAATTTCCTAACACAACACGTGAAGGAAGACAAAAGAGAAAGAGGAGGAGATGCACCAAGCCTATTACATTGAGAATAGATTTTTACCCACAATGAGGACATTACGAATATGGAACATGAAATACCACTAGGAGCCAGTGACCATTGTGTCCTAGTCTTTGACTACATGACCGAGCTTAGAATTATGACCACGGCGCAAGAGGTCTGGGAAAGGAGAGTAGACTATAGGAAAAGGGGATTACAGGAGGATAAGAGAATATCTGGGAGAAGTGCAGTGGGAGGAAGAACTAAGAGGTAAAATAGTGCAAGATATGATGGACTTAGTCAAGTGGAAATGCAAGGACGCCGAAGACAGTTTTATACCAACAGTAAAATAAAAAAGTAGGAGGGAATATAAAACCCATGGTTTATTTAACAGTGCCAGGGAGCAAAAATGAGAAGTAGGAGGGAGTGGAGAAGGTACAGAGGACAATAATATTAGATGCAAAAGAGCTAGGAATTAATACATTAATATAAGGAGAGTATCGGAAAGGAATTATGAAAACGATATTGCCATGAAAGCGAAAAAGCAACCTAAATTATTACATAGTCATATAAGAAGGAAATGTCGGTGAACGGCCAAGTGACGGCCAAGTGACAAGACTAAGGAAAACAGAGGGGGGCACATACAGAAAGTGACAAGGAAATCTGCGAGGTATTGAATGCCAGTTTCCATGGAGTGTTCATAACCGAGCCTGAGCAGCTCCCATTGCTAGAAGAAATAACTCTAGATGAAAGACTATCAGAAACAGAGGTGACAGCAGAGGATGTAATGTAACAGCTGACAACACTGGGTGTTACTACAGCAGATAGACCAGACAATGTATCACAGTGGATACTAAAAGAGGCCGCACAGGTCCTCAGCGTGCCTCTGGCAAGGATCTATAATGAGCCACTTACGAAAGGAGAGTTGCTCAGTTGCTGGAAGAAGGCAAATGTGGTAAAAATGTTCCAAAAAATAAATAGGAAAGAGGCACTTAACTGCAGACCAGTATCAGTGACAAGCATCCCTTGTAAAGTACTAGAACGAATAATCAGGTTAAGACTGGTTACACACCATTTGGTATGTAAACAAACACCAACATGGGTTTAGGGAAAATAGGCCTAGCAAACCTTCTGGAATTCTATGATAATGTAACAAGAATAAGGCAAGATAGGGAAGCATGGGCAGACTGCATATTCCTAGACTGCCAAAAAGCCTTTGATACAGTACTGCACAGGTCACTGCTATTCAAACTTGAAAGGCAGGAGGGAGTAAGCGGAAAAGCCCTAGCATGGGTAAAGAATTACTTAACAGGCAGGAGCCAAAAAGTAACAGTCAGGGGCGAGAAGTCAGACTGGTGAACAGTAACAAGTAGAGTACCTCAAGGATTGGTGCGGGGACTAATTCTATTTCTAACTAGCCATACCCGGCCATGCGTTGCTGTGGCTTCATCAACACGTGTGCGTTGCTGAGCCACAGCAACCTTCCCGGTCTCCCAGTCCTCCTCACCATCCCCCCCCCTCCCCCTCGTCCCCCACCCATTCCTCACTCCCCCGTTCCCTCATCCTCCCAACCATTCCCCAGTCCCCTCGTTCTGCCCACCATTCCCCCTCCCCCGTCCCTTTGTACGTTATCAATACAGACTACGTTATCAATGCATCTTGGCAGCAAGGCAAACTACCGACCTCTTGGAGGAAAGCAGACATCATTACTAAGCCGAAAGAACCTGGCATTTACAGATCCATTTAATTAACATCATGGATTAGTGAAACTGCAAAACGGATGGTCTTAAATAGGCTACTGTGGCTTTACTAGAGGAGTAGGTACTGCCAACTGCACAGCAACATTACTAGGAATATTTAACTCAGGTCCGGCTATAGTGATCTTCCTTGATCTAGAAAAAGCATTTGAACTTGCAAGCCACAAGCAATTTTACACACCTTAGTTGAAAAAGGTGAAAATTTAAATATGCTAGGATGGATTCAAGATTACCATAGTAATAGGTATGCCAGAGTAAAGTTGCAAGGACAAGTGTCGGACTACCACTTGCATGAGAATGGGACTCCACAAGGAGAAGTCCTCAGTCTTAATCTTTTTAACATCCTTATGGAAATCTTATGGGAAAACCTCGTTACCATGACATTTTACAGAAGGGGTTAAATTGCTAAGGTATGCTGATGATATAGCATTAGTCGTCACAGGTCCTTCACTTAAATACAGCACAAGGGGTCTTAGATAGAGTAACCACTGAATGCAGCATTTTAGGGCTAAAAATATCAGCACAAAAGTCTAATGCAATGAGACTAGGTGGCAACACTCTAGACAGACACCTAGGCATTCAAGACATTAACCTTCAGTGGGTGTGACAATATCAATATCTCGGAGTGGGGATAGATTCTAAAATGACATTCAACAAGCACATTCAATATCTGAAGAAGAAAGCAAAATCATGACTGAATATAATGAGAGTAATTACAGGGCCCCGTCTAGGAGCGGGACACAAAGTGTTTTGAATGTTTTACATACACACCGTTAGTTCCCTAGTTGATCATGCAGCGTCTGCCTTACTCACGCTTTCTGCTGGCTGTTAGTTCCCTAGTTGATTATGCAGCGCCAGCCTTACTCACTCTTTCAGTGTGGTGCCTGATCAGGCATCATGCTGTTCAGAGTGAAGGTGCGGTTCCGAGGAACCGACACCACATACAGCAAGATCGAGATAATGGATCTACTAACATCAACCTCTGGGGTAGCACCCATCAACGTCGTTATGGACGTTAATGGGCCCCAAATTCTTTTCAGTAGTGCAGCAGCACTAGAAGCCCTATTCACCACGACAACGACCACTGCACTCGAGGCACAGGGCCTAACACTCCTGCCTCCCCACCAGTTCCAGGCAGTAAGGACCATATTCATTCAAAGAGTGAGTGACATCATCGCTGAACGACCAGCTACTGAGATTGTGAAGAGCATAAACGCCCAAAATCGATCCCTCACGGCCATATCGGCCCATCTCATTCAGCGGGATGAAAACAGAAAGCCAACCCTCAAGGTCACCCTCAAGACTCCGGCAGAGGCTACTCTCGTGGCCGACAACGGCCTCAGATGCTGTGGAGTGGCCTGCACACTCCACCAGATCACCAGGCAGCGATATTTCCACCTGCGTCAGTGCTTTCGGTGTTATCAATACAACCACTATTCGCAAAAGTGCCCAAATCCGCAGCAGAAATGCAGCATCTGTGCTGGGGAACATCATCACAGGACCTGCACAGCCGCCACCAAGCGTTGTCTACTCTGCAACGGTGACCACACAGCCGTTTCTCAAGACTGCCCCAAACGACAGGAGGAAATCAAGCAAATGATAGACGCCAGACCTAGAAACTCTACTCCAAGAACGAAGGAATTCAACATTCAAGAAGAAACCTTCCCAGCTCTCCCAACAAGTGGCGCCGCGAGCGGCGCGCAACCCAACTACTGGACCAGCAACTCCCGCGCCAGCCACTCACAGCCTCAGACGACACCTCTGCACCAAGCCAGCCAGCCGTCCTCACTCACACCGCCTCCCGCCACCACTGATAGCACTGTAGCAGCTTTGATACACTTCGCTACGGAACTCTCAGGAGGAGATCTCAGACAACGGTACAGAATACTAAATGAACTATACAAGGCAAACAACCTTCCCACGTTCGTGATTCCAGAGGCCATATTTACTGCTGGCTCCTCTGCTACTCCAGACGAACCATCTACTTCTCCAATGGTACCTGAGACTACACCAACTTCGCCAGAAAATACACCAGCAGCACCTGAGACTACACCAGCTTCACAGGTACCTACATCTGATGATTCTGCAAACCAACACTTGTCTTCCGATGATGACTCTACTGCCTCGATTGACATTGAAGCACACTCACCACCCTCAGCCCTGGAGACAGATTGTGTAGAAACTCCAGAAATGGAAACTCTGGAAATAGCAGCAGTGCGTCAACAGCGTGAAAGGAATGCAGTCGGATCGCCCGAGTTCAGACGGTTCTCCAGCCAGATGTACAACATGACGGCAGACATATTGAAGCAGGCCTACCCAGAAAACACATTCAGTTTGCATAATAACGTAATCTTCGAGGAATGCGATGAGTCTACACTGTCACCTGACCTCTTCAACAGTGACTACTCCGAGTACAAACATCAGATGATTACAAGAAGCATGAAGAAATAGCTAAGAAAGAAACCAACTGAGGGCAGCCGCTCTCTTCCCCCTCTTTAGGGGGATGGGGACCTAATTTTGCTCGTTTTGAGATGGTGGTACCCGACGTAGAAGACACACTCCACACACCAAGAGGAAAGAAAACCTGCCACTGCCGCCTTCCAGACCCGTCTCCCAGCCTAGCCAGATATGGGATTGATACAGCATCGACACTCGGACAAGCAGCTGGGTCTAGCCCTGGCACTTTTTCTCTTCAACTTCAGCATTTCCTCTCACCGACTTCTCTTCAGCTGTCCCCACTTCAAGGCTCGCCCCAATGGGCATTCTTCTCCTGTATCATCGTCGTCGTCACTCTTTCTGCTGGCCGTTAGTTCCCTAGTTGATTATGCAGCGTCTGCCTTACTCACTCTTTCTGCTGGCCGTTAGTTCCCTAGTTGATTATGCAGCGTCTGCCTTACTCACTCTTTCTGCTGGCCGTTAGTTCCCTAGTTGATTATGCAGCGTCTGCCTTACTCACTCTTTCTGCTGGCCGTTAGTTCATTAGTTGATTATGCAGCGTCTGCCTTACTCACTCTTTCTGCTGGCCGTTAGTTCCCTAGTTGATTATGCAGCGCCTGCCTTACTCACTCTTTCTGCTGGTCAGCGGACAAACGTTGAGGTTATTCAAAATGATACAATGTGAGTCATAACAAGGGCTCCCAGACGGACTAAAATACTGAACCTAAGACAACACACCAAGCTAATGACGATTGATATATGGGTAAAGGGGATTGTTTCCTGTGTTGCATCATGCTACACTGTTTCTTGTGTTGCATCATGCTGCACTGTTTCTTGTGTTGCATCATGCTGCACTGTTTCTTGTGTTGCATAATGCTACACTGTTTCCTGTGTTGCATCATGCTACACTGTTTCTTGTGTTGCATCATGCTACACTGTTCCTGTGTTGCATCATGCTGCACTGTTTGTTGTGTTGCATCATGCTACACTGTTTCTTGTGTTGCATCATACTACACTGTTTCTTGTGTTGCATCATGCTACACTGTTTCCTGTGTTGCATCATCTACACTGTTCTTGTGTTGCATCATGCTACACTGTTTCCTGTGTTGCATCATGCTACACTGTTTCTTGTGTTGCATCATGCTACACTGTTTCTTGTGTTGCATCATGCTACACTGTTTCCTGTGTTGCATCATGCTGCACTGTTTCTTGTGTTGCATCATGCTACACTGTTTGTTGTGTTGCATCATGCTGCACTGTTTGTTGTGTTGCGTCATGCTACACTGTTTCTTGTGTTGCATCATGCTACACTGTTTCTTGTGTTGCATCATGCTACACTGTTTCCTGTGTTGCATCATGCTACACTGTTTCTTGTGTTGCATCATGCTACACTGTTTCTTGTGTTGCATCATGCTACACTGTTTCCTGTGTTGCATCATGCTACACTGTTTCTTGTGTTGCATCATGCTACACTGTTTCTTGTGTTGCATCATGCTACACTGTTTGTTGTGTTGCATCATGCTACACTGTTTCTTGTGTTGCATCATGCTACACTGTTTCTTGTGTTGCATCATGCTACCCTGCTTCCGTGTACATCATGCTAAAGTTATTACTGTGTTGCATCATGTATTCTGCCTGGTGTGTTGCATCACGCCACCTTGCATCCCTGCTCGTATACCACGCAATAAAGGAGAGCACCGCAGCCTCCACATCAGAGATGAGCTGCCCAGATAAACCAGGGATATTCCCTTGGTGTATACCCAGCCTCCAGGGTGTGTAGTATCCTGGGTGTGTGTGTACCCAGCCTCCAGGGTGTGTAGTGTCCTGGTGTGTGTGTGTGTGTACCCAGCCTCCAGGGAGTGTAGTGTCCTGTGGTGTGTGTGTAACCAGCCTCCAGGGTGTGTAGTGTCCTGGTGTGTGGTGTACCCAGCCTCCAGGGTGTGTAGTGTCCTGGTGTGTGTGTGTACCCAGCCTCCAGGGTGTGTAGTGTCCTGGTGTGTGTGTACCCAGCCTCCAGGGTGGGTAGTGTCCTGGTGTGTGTGTGTACCCAGCCTCCAGGGTGTGTAGTGTCCTGGTGTGTGTGTGTACCCTGCCTCCAGGGTGTAAAGTGTCCTGGTGTGTGTGTGTGTACCCAGCCTCCCAGGAAGTGTAGTGTCCTGGTGTGTGTGTGTAACCAGCCTCCAGGGTGTGTAGTGTCCTGGTGTGTGTGTGTACCCAGCCTCCAGGGTGTGTAGTGTCCTGGTGTGTGTGGGTACCCGACTCCAGGGTGTGTAGTGTCCTGGTGTGTGTGTGACCCAGCCTCCAGGGTGTGTAGTTTGGGTGTGTGTATCCAGCCTCCAGGGTGTGTAGTGTCCTGGTGGTGTGTGTACCCAGCCTCCAGGGTGTGTAGTGTCCTGGTGTGCGTGTGTACCCAGCCTCCAGGGTGTAAAGTGTCCTGGTGTGTGGTGTGTGTACCCAGCCTCCAGGGAGTGTAGTGTCCTGGTGTGTGTGTGTACCCAGCCTCTAGGGTTGTAGTTTCTGGTGTGTGTGTACCCAGCCCTCCAGGGTGTGTAGTGTCCTGGTGTGTGTGTGTACCCAGCCTCCAGGGTGTAAAGTGTCCTGGTGGTGTGTGTACCAGCCTCCAGGGTGTGTAGTGTCCTCGTGTGTGTTGTACCCAGCCTCCAGGGTGTGTAGTGTCTGGTGTGTGTGTGTAAACCCAAGCCTCCAGGGTGTGTAGTGTCCTGGTGTGTGTGGGGTTGTGACGGTGTTCCCCCCCTTCTAATTCTCCCACGCCTGCTGTAAGAGTCATGTCCACTATTCCCGAGCGTTCTCTACATTGCAGGCAACAATTGAACATATGTGGGAGAGAACAGTATTCTCGAAGAGCCGAGAAATTTGAGAAAATGTACATTTTGTCCTGTGGGATAGGCCCTTTAGGGAGCCAATATGGCGCTGGCAAGTCTGTTCTCCCGCCAAAACTGTGTGACGTCAGTGGCGCCAGATTGGTCACCGTCAGCGACATGGCACTGGGAGCCAATGAAAACCAACTTTGGGAAAAGTGACGTCACATAGGCATAGGGGGTCCGCCCGTGTTGGCGCCAGGCGACATCAGTCTTTCACGACACGTCCGAGAGGTAGGACGCGCGATCGGTCATCCTGTCAGAGTGACGGATTTACCGAACTCCGGTGGATTTAAGCGTCTCCAGTTGTTGGCACGCACTCTGTGAGGTCTTCCTGCAACCCAAATGGCTCAGATAAGGAATTGACAAAATATTGAGCAACAAGTGCTCAGGGGACAGGTGCGTTGCAAGAAGTGGGCCGGGCATCGATGTGTGTCGTCGTTGGCAGTTCACCAGTATAAGAGGCAGCTTAGTGGCCGGGCCACCCACCGTGAGTGAACCAGGTTGACAGCCTTGTCAACCAGGTTGAACGTGTGATCGACGATCCTGTCAAGTTTGACAGTAACCCCACCTTCGTGGAACCCTACGAGTCAACAGTTGGATGCAAGCACGTCGAGAAGTCTTCCCAAATACCTAGCGATATATCTAGACGACGAGGGAATTGACAGTGTTGTGAGCTTCAAGAGCTCTGAAGTCGGGTGCTGTGCGTGTGTCGTCGGGACGCTGATAACTTCAGTGACTTCGTAGTGGTGAGAGGCAGTTCCTCTGGGAGTACAGTGACAAGGACTAATTGGGAAACGTACGACGACCGCCGAGACGTAGGCTGGCTGCCGTAGTTGGGAGGAAAGTTGACGGCCAGGAGACCGACTTCAACCCAGCGACGTACTGTAGGGAAAGAAGCACGGACCTGCTGTGTACAGAAGCGGCGAGACGCGACATCCTAAGGTGTGGGCTTGTGTTTCTGGATGAACGAGGCGAGAGCCTGGACCAGGAGCTACAACCCAACTGTCATCCTAGGATAGGTGAAGTAGGGTTTACAGTTCCCTCCATTTCCCCTTTAGTTAGCTATATATATTCTTGTCAGTATATTTGTATGTCGTGAGCAAGTCTCACTTGAGTTTAAGTCACAGAGAGCACAGTATGTGGTGAGGCTGCCCAGAGCGCTCACAGTATCAATTTACATATATATCTATGTGTGGGTGTGTGCAAGCACCAAGATTCATCAGAGAATTACTGTGACTACTATTATTGATCTGTGATTATTATTATTATATATATATGGTAGTGAACCAGATATTGGTGTATTGTCTCTATATCTATTGATATAAATGCCTGATTGATCTCTATAAATATTGCCTGTGGATTGATCTCTATAATCTATTGATATAAATGCTGTGGATTGATCTCTATAATCTATTGATATAAATGCCTGTGGATTGATCTCTATAATCTATTGATAAAATGCCTGTGTTGATCTCAATCTATTGATAATCCTGATAATCTATCGATATAAATGCCTGTGTGTGATCTCTATGATCTATTGATATATATATGCCTGAAGTTTGATTACTGATTTATATATGACATGATTGTGTGCTGAATAATATATATATGAAGTGATTGCCAGTGATATCTCTTTGAGAGAAGTATAAATATAAAGAAAAGTTCAGTGATCAAGTGAGTGCATTCACAGTAAATATTATTAAGAATAGAGTAATCTTTTGGTACGGTGAAAAGTCACTGTGAGAGTATTGTGAATATAGATGTTGATCGTGAGGCCAGTGAAATCATAAGTAAGCCATGTGAACGTTGAATAGTGTTTTGGAAAAAGTTAAATAAACGGGGATCGTGACAATTAGAAAACAAGTACTAGTCTTTCCCACGATCGCGAGGGCCCGGTCAGCTGGCATTCTGACAGGTGACACGTGCCGATGTTGCCATATGGTGCGCTCTAGAATATTATGCTATGAATGGAGCAATCGTCATATATTAATTCTGATACATTGATGCATATATATTTCTCGTTGTTTTTTTAAGTAAAATACCAAAACTCTTTGGTGTTTGATATCATCCCCTCCATTTATCTTGTGACCGTGTTATGATATAAAGTAGAGTGACCTGCCTGATACTATATTACTTGATTGGCTCTTGCCACAATTACACCTGACCACTGCGTGTTACTGGACACCAAAAACAAAACCAGTTGGCGACCTTGAAGGCTATGTAGAGTTCGGTGTCGGGAGGGCCACAGATTGAGGGAACGATCTGTGCACCCACTTCCATCTTATAACCGTAAAGGCCGGTTGTGAGATCGAGTGGATACCTCTCCGAGGCCAGCATGGAGCCTAAAGGGATTGAGGACAGACCCGCCGAACGAGGTGAGTAAGGGCTATTGATCGTTGGAGCATCCACCTGAAAGGAGATCCAGTCTACTGTTGCTTTACACCTTCTCTATACGAGAACACCGTGAAAACGCCCGACCATTGGCGACCTTGCCAGGATCATGAGCAAGATCAAGGTGGTAATTGTGGTATTAATTATCAGGCCTCAAGTGTTCACTCATGTCACAAGATGGAGGGTGATAAAGTAGCCAGGTTTATGGACACGAAGAGATCGAGCAGGTTCTCTGTGGAGGAGTGCACCAAGGCACAGCTTGCAGACGATCGCCG
>WNGS01113465.1:63576-87464 GCA_020271785.1 Procambarus virginalis
AATAATGTTCGCTAAGGGACCGTCACTGTACACACTCGTTGAGTAAACAAACGCGTTCTGCCGTGGGCGTGTGGTGGGCGCTCTTGTTCCCAAGATGCCCCTCCCTCTCCATTGAGAGGTAGCTTTGAATGAATATTGATTGATTATTTTTAGAGTCTAGACTTATGATTGAGATAAGATGTGATTATTATAAAATATGATATAGGATTTAAAGATTATAAGTAGTACTTGATAATACCACCGACTCTTTTAAGGATTCATTTTATCTCTACCGGATATTGCGTCAGTGTTCCAATAAATATTAATGTGTTATATTCAAATTCCCCGCCAGTTGGAACATAACCAATCACAGGCGAGTAGGCCTCTGACGTCATGCCAGATTCTCAGCCACCAGCCATGCTTGCGGTAGTCAGTCATCTCCACAGACCCACAGTAGTGAGGACCTCGGCTGGCCAGATATATATCTTGTTGCCTTAGCCAATAAATCAACGAACCAACATCTGTGTCTACATTCAACCCCCACACAAGGCAAAGAATACTGGTAGCAGCAGTGGGATCTAGAAATTTTTTTCTGGGAAATTCAAGATAACCAGCATCGCCTCGTGCAACCGCCGCCTCCACCGCCACCGCCACCTCCATATAGCCGCCATCCTGCCACCCACGCATCAACTATTGTGCCAGACCGGGGTCCTGCCATCAACCACTACTCCAGACCAACGTATCAGAAGTAAGGGTCAATAATTTCCTGTTTGAACGCTAATTCATCAGTGAGAAGGGAAGATTCCCGCGCCAGCTATTTTTGAATCGCGCGCCACGTGGAGCCACCTGCAGCACCACCACCTACCACCACCTCAAGCTTTGTGAGTGTTCAAGCTCTTGCATCGTCGTCAGCCATCGTCGCAAGCGTCAATTGATAATTGTGGGGTGTTCTACAAGTTATTCAAAGAAATTCGTGAAAAAAAAAAGACTACGATTGTTGTTTATAGTGTCGCCACGTGCCACATCGACGCCACGCTGCCACATCGACACCTCATCACCTCGCCACCATCACCACCACAGCTCCTGCTACATCATCGCTGTGAACTTCTCCAGAGATAGGTGTTCTCCACCACTATCGTCGCAATATCGTCGTCTCAGAATTTATCTTCGTGCTCCCAACTTCGTGCTACTGTGGGGTCCCCCAGCTTCGTGCAACCGCCGCTAGGAGCGCTGCCATCGTACCAGATGTAAACACACCTCACATGTGCCTCTTCAGATCTTCACGACGTTCCTCCAATTTTGGCTACTGGTGATTCTCATGAATTGCAACCCTGAGTTAAGTAATAATTAGTTGAGAACAACGTGCCAAGTTCTAAAAAGTGACTTACATAATAATATCCATAATATCCTGTGAATTAACCATTCAGTGACTTGTTAAATATTGGAGCTGGTCCAGTACTCCATGCCCACAGTTTTCTTGTGTGATTTCAACATTCCTGCTTCTCACAGTCATTGATTTGAATATTAAGTGATCTACTAGTGTTATTGGTAAATTCAAATTCCAGAGAAGAAAGAAATAATTGTTTCTAGTAGTATATTTTGCATAATAGAAATTTATTTTTGAAATTTCCATAGACAATTGAACATAGAAAAATTCTGATATTTCTCCAGACCTAACTTTGAAATTAATCCTTTACGCATTTTATTTTACACTTTTATCATAGCATGTTACCCATGTGCCTGTGTGCAATTTGTTTTTGCTAAATCCATTTTTCATGCATTGCCACTTGTTGTGTTGAATCTTTTTAATGAAATTTTGCAATTGCATTTTCCAGTTTTTATTCTAAATTGTTGTGCTTAGTCTGGTTTAATTAATTTACATACATCTAATTCCAGTCATTTTTAATGAAAGATTGCTA
The DNA here is from genome assembly GCA_020271785.1 of Procambarus virginalis. Classification (NCBI taxonomy): domain Eukaryota; kingdom Metazoa; phylum Arthropoda; class Malacostraca; order Decapoda; family Cambaridae; genus Procambarus; species Procambarus virginalis. The sequence continues at coordinate 65,475 of WNGS01113465.1, forward strand.
AAATTAATTCACAATTTGCTTGTTCTTAATTATTTTCTTGCCTAGCCCAATTTAATAATTTTATTTCTGCCAATTTTTTTACTTTAGCCAAGTTGATATTTTTTTGAGTGTTTATTTTTGTGTATACTATATCTGATGCCAGGTGCACTTAATTATAATCTGCGTTCAAATATTAATTCCACGGCTGTAACAATGCCTACCACTGTTGAAACTCCCTCAGACTCAACAGGAGCAGTTGCTCATCCCAATGGCCAGAGATCAGCTCAGGAAATGGCTATTCCTCTTTTTGCTGGCGAATCGCGCCTTTTAGAATCTTGGTTTAGTAAGGTTGAAGCGAAAACAGTTGCACGTTTTTCTAAGCCTACTGATGCCGAATACTTGGCAATTGCACGGTCAGCTGTAGACACAACCAGAGGTGATGCACGTTTCGTTGTTGATGAGAAAGCCATTGTTAGCCTCCAGTCTTGGTCTGAATTTAAAGATTTCTTTCGCCGTCGCTTTGTTAATAAAGGAGACCTTGACCCGTATAGGTTAGTCAAGAAAATTGCCAATGCCACCATGCAGCCTGGTGAGTCGTTTAATGCGTTTACTAGCCGTCTCGATCAGTATCTTTATGCCTTAGTGTCGGCTATGAATAATTCGACTTGGTTAGATAAAGACGACAATCTGTCCCCTGAGTCTATGGCTAAAATGATAGCGTTTGGTACTTTAATGCATTTTGCCCCCGAGCATACTAAGCCAATCGTTGAGCAACAAAATTTTGGTGTTAAACATGAAATTGGTGAAGTATTTGAAGCCATTAACAATGCCGCTGATAAACTAGCTCCCCGAAGTGCTCAACTGTTGCCACCCTCTGATACTGTAAATGTAGTAACAAGCTCTCAGCAGCCTTCCACAAATTCTCAAAACTCTTGGTCGCAGAACCGCACCCATGCTCGTAGCCCCCAGTCAAATTCAAATTCGCCGCCTCATAAATTGCCGAAACGCCATAGTCCACAACCATCCGCTTCCTCATGTTGGCATTGTGGTAAAGTAACCACATCGCAAGGGACTGTTGGTCCGCACCTAGATCATCACCTCCTAGACAATTCTCTCGGTCCCCTCGTCAATCTAATCATTCTAGGCTACCATATTGCAAGTACCATAAGCAAGTCGGTCACCACACTGCGGATTGTAGAGCTAGGCAAAGGGCATCTCCACCTCGTAACTCCCATGGTCAGTCTTGGCGAGGCTCACAGCGTCCAAGACATTATCAGAACCCTCGTAATTACAACTCCCAGCCCAACTATAATGCAACTTCAAATTATAATACTCAGTCGCAGAATGCTGGAGTTCAGAATGTTCACTCCATGTCGTCGGGAAACCCCCAAGGCCATCCGCTAACCAATTCAAGCTAGCCAATCCTAGTGCCCTCCCTGTGTATTCAGTAGCTACCCAAAACAGATTTGGACACTTGACAGAGGAGGACACTGACTCTAGACCAGTTGTAGATGTTGACGGAACCACAGTACATTTAACCCAGACAAGACGCAGATATCCCAGACAACATAAGTCAAAAGTAGTAACTTGTCCAGTCTCAAGTGATGGTCCCCTTGTATCAGCCATTGTACATGGTAGAGTTTTAAAAGTTTTTCTTGATTCAGGTGCAAAAATTAATATTGTCAAGCCTTCAGCTCTTAGAGACATTGAAAGTAAGCACCCAACTACTTTAAAACAGTCACACATACCTTTTCTAAGTGGTATTTCAGGAAATAAAGTAAAAGTTCAGGGTGAAATTGACCTCCCACTCAAGTTCAATGATGTCACATTGTCTATAACATGTTTAGTTGTTGACATTATTCATTTTCCTGGAGACATTCTCTTAGGTCTGTACACCATGATTGATGAAAATATTGCATTGTTTCCCCATCGTTGGAACATAAGTATCAAAGACCACGTCATACCCTTGTGTAGCATGTATCGACAGGGCCATGAGTTCAATCTTCAATCGGACTACGTTAATTTCGTTGACACCCGCCTTGCTAGCGTAGGTTTGTCAGATCATTGTCGTGTTAGCATACCCGAGAAAATAGGCACTCGATTGAAGCATCGTAGTGGTGCAGTTGTTAAGGAGAGTGAGTATCGGGATCTTCTGGAAGGGGACGCCCTAACAGATTCTCGTTGTCTTGCTCGCCTGGCAGCTTCCATCTCTGAAGTCAGTGGTTCCACGGCTACTGACACTGTGCTGCACTCTCATTCTCTCACCAGAATAAGAGTTAAGGTTCAGGGAGTGCCTGAGTTGTCGGATGTGATTGCGGAAAGTGAAACGTGTAAAGTGAATGGTACGTTTGTTGAACCCTCCTGGCACACAGTGCAGGACGGTACTGTTACATTATTTATTGCAAACACTAGTAATGCCGACATCCATCTCCAGTCTGGTACCCATGTTGTAGATTTTGCCCATTACTCGTTACCGGTGCGAGTTGTGGATGATGTCTCCATGGATCATACTGTTTGTACTCTCACGCCAGGAGAACAGGGATCTCAGCCAGAGGTGCAAGCGCAACACCTCAGTCCTACTGATTTTCCTGACTCTGTGGCTCAGCTTTTGGAAATTTTGAACAGAAATAGAGCCGTTGTCGCCTTACCAGGAGAAAAGTTAGGTCTCACTCCTCTTATTACACATAAAATTCCACTTGAACAAGGAACTACTCCTATTTATGTACCAGCTTACCGTCTTCCCCATTCTCAGAGAGCAGAAGCCGATAGACTTATAGAGGAAATGCTACAGAGTGATGTAATCGAATCGAGTAATTCACCATGGAACGCTCCATTGATTCTTGTACCAAAGCGAGATGGGACTTGGAGACCTGTAATCGATTATCGAAAGCTTAACAGAGTAACAATACCTGATCGTTTCCCACTTCCAGTTCTAAATGATTTGTTGCAAAGTATTGGTCGAAATAAAGTATTCTCAACGTTAGATTTGTTGCAGGGATTCTGGCAAATCCCCCTTGATGAAGAAAGTAAACAATTGACAGCCTTTAGTACTCCCAATGGTCATTTTCATTTCAAAAGAATGCCATTTGGTTTGCGGAGTAGTCCAATAACTTTTTCACGGCTCATGACAAATCTATTTCGTCGATTGATAGGAAGTACACTTCTAGTTTACCTTGATGATCTCATAATCATGTCGCAAGATGTTCAGACTCATTTCCAGAACCTTGAAAAAGTACTTGCAAAGCTCGCTGAAGCTAATTTAAAAATAAAGCTTGCAAAATGTTCATTTTTAAAAGAGAAGATTAATTTCCTAGGTCATACAGTTACACCTTCAGGTATTACATTGAATGAATCAAAAATTATTGCTGCCCGTGATTTTCCAACGCCTCGTACCGCAGAAGCCGTAAGACAGTTCACAGGTCTTGTAGGATTTTATCGTTCATTTATTGCTGGATTCTCTATTATAGCCGCTCCACTTTACAAGTTGCAAAGAAAAGATGAACCCTTTGTTTGGGGAGAGGCCCAGGATCAGTCATTCAAAAAACTCAAAGCAGCCTTGATTTCGTCACCTGTCCTTAGGTACCCAGATTTTTCTAAACCTTTTACGTTGGTTACAGATGCTAGTGACATAGGTTTAGGTGCTGCATTACTTCAAACAGAAGGTCACAGAGATCACGCAATAGCTTATGCTAGCCGTACATTATCTAAAGAAGAGAAAAATTATAGCGCAACAGAACGAGAAGCCTTAGCAGTTGTCTGGGCACTTAAACATTTCAGAGATACAATTTATAATTACCCAGTTCATGTTCTTACAGATCACCAACCATTAATTCCCTTGTTCAAAAATAAGAATCCAGTTGGAAAGTTTGCTAGATATTTGCTCACAATTCAAGAATTCAATCCCACATTTGGATATATTCCAGGAAAGCAAAATGTTGTAGCCGATGCGTTTTCTCGACACGTAGCTGCGATTCAGTTAAATTACCCAGCATTAGATGCTACAGTAGTAGAAACGGAACAGAGACAAGACCCCATATGGGCACCCGTCATTAAATTTTTGACTAAGCAAGACACTCGCCCGATTCATAAACCGCCAGTACCATTGAAAGAACTAGTTATGTTAGACAATTTACTGTGTAGAGTAGTAAAGCTAGGGACAGCCCCGAGGAAATGTTGTCAGTTAGTTGTTCCAGCTGTCTTGGTACCAACTGTGTTAAAAATTATCCATGATGCTCCTGCAAGTGCACATCCAGGAAAGGATCGTACACTCCAACAAGGTCGATTAAAGTATTTTTGGCCAAAAATGGCTAAGGACATTACTCATTATGTTGACAGATGTTTAACTTGCCTACAGCACAAGGGACATGTTTCAGGACCTAATCCAATTCAGATGTACCCAACAACTAAAGCTCCTTGGGAACGAGTATCGATGGATTTATTGACAAATTTTGCGGAAACAGAGAAAGGGAACAAACATTTGCTTGTAATGGTCGATAATTTTTCACGATTTTGCGAACTAGTTCCTATCCCGAACAAAACAGCAGAAACTATAGCCAGTGCATTCCATGACCACATAATTTGTAGATATAGTATGCCTAAAGTAATCCTTTCAGATAATGGTCCAGAATTCAGTAATAGTATTTTAACTAGCTTGTGTGATTTATATAACATTAAAAAATGTAGCATCATGCCTTATCATCCGGCAAGTAACGGACTCGCCGAACGTACTAACAGAAAAGTGTTAGATGCCTTGAGAGTCACTTTGAATTTTGATAACAACAATTGGGATGATTTTATACCCTTAATTCAGTGTGCTATAAATTCTTCAATTAATGTTTCTACAGGAGACACACCTCACGCTATTCTTTATGGTACAGATAAGATCCTCCCTAATGAATTGATTAACGTACCTCCTACTCCCTTATATAACGTAGATGATTTTGTTCAAGTAAAGCGTAGACAAATGCAACTAGTATTCAAGAAAATACGAGAACAATTGTCCAAAGCTACAGCCGAGTTCACTCGAGCAAGGAATGAACGAGCTAAACCCAGTAAAATAACTATTGGATCTGTAGTAATGATACTTAACCAACACAGGTCTGGTCCTATGTATAAGTTAACTAAGAAATTTTTGGGTCCATATAAGGTAATCGAGCTTATCAAAGGTAACAAGTATAGATTGAAAAATTTAGTATCAGGGGAGTATATAAATGAGCATTTAGACCATATGAAGTTAGCTAAAATGACTGTTGACGACACTGATGAGGAAGATGACAATGAACTTACCCAGACAGATACTCCTATTGGGACACCACCTTCTGTGGTTGACAGACCACTTGATGTTCAGCAACCCCATACTAGCACTTATAATCTTAGATCTAGACCTCTCGTTTCAACCGTGCACTCACCACATGTCCATTGGCTAGATGATAACGAGGTTATCTCTCAAGATGATAGTTTGTCACATGCAGTTTCATCTGTTCCTGATCCTCAGTCAGAGCCAGAGTTGTATAGTGCTCTGGATGAGCTAGGTGTAGATATCCGCAGAATTTACAATTAAGTGCACTCTGCAGTTATTCTGTTTTGTTTGCAAAATTCATTTGCAGTATTTCCACCACATGTGTCTTATTATTACCAATATATATATATATATATGATATTTTATCAATTTATATTTTGTATACAAATTAAATGCCATTGTTAAGTCTACTGCCATTTGTAATTTTTTTTTACAGTGCTTGTCATAAAGATTTCATTAATGTTCTAGCAACCACATTGAGGCCAGTGAATCCTGACTGCTATCACGCAGATGTTAGTCTTCTTGTTCCAGGTCTTGTATATAACTTGTAAATATATTGCAAATTAAATATATTGTACATTGGTCTTGTAAATATATATATTGTTTATGAAAAAAAAAAAAAAAAAAATCATTATCTAATCTTAAAATTCATTTGTGGTTGTTAGGTCAGAATTTTGTTCATTAATGTAATAATTGTTTAATTTTGTATTGTTTCAAGCACATGCCATTGACACATGTTAATAATTTGTTTAGGCAATACCTTGAGTTGTATTGTTCATATCTGACAAGTAGACATACACATGTTCTTCATACTAAGGTTGAATCAAAGCATTGTTACCATGATTTTCACCTATTATGTTCAAATTTTTTTTTGGTGCATATGCCAAGATGCTAGTATTACGCACACCTGATCTATTTTCAATGTTTATTATGCAATTTTCACATGTAAGCCATTATTGAATGCCACCGAGGTCCTTTCAGTATCATTGTAACTTTATAGCTAGCCAGAGCTTGTTGACAAGGGAGGTCGACTTGGTAGCGTGTCCGAGCGGTGTTATATTCATATTCCCCGCCAGTTGGAACATAACCAATCACAGCCGAGTAGGCCTCTGACGTCATGCCAGATTCTCAGCCACCAGCCATGCTTGCGGTAGTCAGTCATCTCCACAGACCCACAGTAGTGAGGACCTCAGCTGGCCAGATATATATCTGTTTGTCTCAGTCAATAAACCTACAAGCGACTACGGTGTATAATCTTCAATCCCCCACAAGGCAAAGAATACTTGAAGCCTAGTGCTTGTAGCCTAGTGCTTGTAGCCTAGTGCTTGAAGCCTAGTGCTTGAAGCCTAGTGCTTGTAGCCTAGTGCTTGAAGCCTAGTGCTTGTAGCCTAGTGCTTGTAGCCTAGTGCTTGAAGCCTAGTGCTTGAAGCTTAGTGCATGAAGCCTAGTGCATGAAGCCTAGTGCTTGAAGCCTAGTGCATGAAGCCTAGTGCTTGAAGCCTAGTGCATGAAGCCTAGTGCTTGAAGCCTAGTGCTTGAAGCCTAGTGCTTGTGTAATGTTGGTTATATCATTATTGTAATACCCTGTCCACACTTAAAAACCAGCAAACACTAATAACGGACCAGTATGACCCCTCGCTGGACTGTCACGAATATAAGTTGAATATTAAATGAGGAATATCACAAGGAATAGGGATTATTAATCTTCTTACCTTTATACACTGCCACCACCTTCCAAATGAATGAATGTGTCTATAATTATCGGTCCCCAGGAAGGAAGGGACTCGATAATCAGGGAACTCAACGGACCAGTGATTGAAATTGAATGGATTACTTTAGTCCTATTGAACTGAACGGGAGGCTCTCGCTTTACTTTATTATTCCTAAGAATGGAGAAACACAGGGAATTTCCAACACAGCACATGAAAATCACATGAATAGATAACACCATCAATAAACACAAGGGGACAGATAACTCACCAAAATGACATTAACAATTAGTTTATTATTGTAACTGTATATTTTAATCACAATTGAATAATAGCCTACTCTAATAACACCTACCAAAAAAAAGAAGCAATGGAAATGCAATCACCAATATGCAAAAACGTAGGAGCACACTACCTTCAATATTACAGCTTGCCAAAAGATGTTGAATGGCCGTCCGCAGGTCAGATTGACCTGTACCCCAGCTGAACTCCCCACACACACTGAATTCTCTCTCTTACAAAAAATGCTACCACACTCCTAGGCCCAAATTAGCTCCGCCTCTCCCAAGCCTAGGGCCAATGGATTTAGACATAACTGGGTGAACTAGAACTGAGCCAATGGCATGGCAGGCACTCCTGAGACTGACTTTTCTACTCAACCAATGAGCGCAGAGTGTCACTCTCAGACCAGACAATTCTTGACTAGCCCCGCCCCTTAGAACCTGGGGCATAGGCCTTGTTTCTGAAAGCTCTGTTTTACTCCCGTAGGCTCCTGCCCCATTCCCACGGTGAGACAGGAAATCCTACAGGACGGTTGGTTTCGCCGGCTGCCCGAAATTTGAGAACACAAGTTTTATTGGCCCTTGAGTATTTGTTTCTAAAATTTGTCACTGACCATGCCGATGACGGGAGGCCGAGGGGAGCAGTGGCTTCAAGCTTTATGACCCTTGACGAAAGATGGGGATGGCCCACGGGGGAGGGAGAAGGGAGAAGGAAGGGAGAAAGGAGGAGGGAGAAGGAAGAAGGGAGAAGGAGAAGGGAGAAGAGAAGGGAGAAGGAGAATGGAGAAGGAGAAGGGAGAACCAATGATCTGGCGCCAGATCATTACAACTCCCCCTCCTCGGAAATTAAGAAATTTGTGTGTAAAGAAATTTACAAACACTTTTCTTATCCAAAACCCTGACCTATCATGAACATTACTCCACAACCAACATTTAACTCAACAATAAATGACCCATTGCCTCAAAAAAAAATAGTTATCTAATCCTAACTAATAACGGCAAAACACATAAAACAGAATAATGTTTTCCTCCAAAACAACAATAATAATGGCACCCCCAAAGGTGTGCCCCAGCACGTATACATAAAACAAACACAGAAATAATACATAAAACATAAGGACAGAGACCGTCCCTATAATCCTGGCTGTCCACTTGGATACAGCCCTGTACCCTTCCAACTACCTGGAAGACCAAACATCCTATACCTGTCTTGATAACCAACAACTGGAAAATCCAAACCTAACAACTAGCTAAAGTCAGCCGATAGCCTTCCGCTATCCCATTATTCCACCTGGAATAAAGATCAAACACATCACATAGAAACATTAAAAAAAATCAATGTCATTAAAAATAAAAATTCTATCAAAATATAGAGGAATATTCCCTCTCAGGGACCCCGTGTCCCACACCTGTGGCAACTGCCTACCACAGCGTGTCCAAATCCTTAACCTAAAGAAAATACACAAAATATTTTTATAAAAAAAAATTCAATGTCCACAGACATGTCTCTTAACCAACAACAACAGCGGGTGAACACATTTTTCAGACTGTGTACCACACCTTATTGTTCAGTATCCACAAAAAAAAATTAAAAAAAATATATAAATATCAGTATCTAGGATCTAGAAAAATCTAGATAAAGTTTCCTACTGATCAACGTTTCTAGAGATCCTACTAGATGGTTCTCAAAACAGTTCACTCAAACAACTTTTCTAGAGACAAGGTAATTTTCTAGTAACAATTTCTAGATGTTCACTTTCTAGATTTCTTTTTCTATTTCACTAGTTCTAGTTTTCAACATTTAATACTGTTCCAGAGAGCGTTCCGAAGGTGTACAGAGGTGTTACTATCAGATGGAAAATTAGAAAGTAGAACTAACTGTTCCGAGTTAACACAGTTTACTATATTACTTAAAATTCATTTTATATAAACTTTTCTATACAAAAGTTCTATCGTTCGGTCCTGGTGACATCTCGTTGTTGTAGATTCCGGCGACTACCTCAAGTTGCTTGGAGATCCTGGTCATCTGGAAGTTCCATTTCCGGCCTCGGCCAACTACGGACAGTACAGGGGGTCTCGTACTGCCCGTCCTGGCTTGCGTGACAGCTGACAGCTGGCGGCTGTCAGCTCAGGTGGACCCCGCTAACAGGAACCCGGGTTCACCTCTTCTTATCGCTTCCAACAGTCATGATGGATTGTTGTTAACCATGGCTGCCACCGTAGAGCACAGCTTCGACGTGTCATGATGTCTCGCGTTGGTAGTGAGGTTCGAGTGGCGTTGAAGAGGATGGCATGGTGACAGGACAGGTGGGCCCTGCCTCAGCTCCTGGGCGACGTCATCTACCGACGTTTACTTGTTATCCCGGTACTACTGGGCCGGTACACCTTTCCGTGCAACCCCTCGTGCAGCTGAGCTTGGGCCGAGATACAGGGTTGTACCTCCTCTGGCGAAACAGCAGCACTCTGTAGGGGTAGTGCTGTTCGTACCCGGGACCGCCGTGTTGCCTCTTCGTTTCCACAGACGACGCAACCGCAGGTTTTGAGAGAGCTTACAGTCGTTGCAATTAGCGTTCTTCTTCGTAGACCACTCGTCTTCCACTTCCGGTTTTCCGCAGTCTTGACTTGGCGGCTGGTGGACTTGGTTGGTGACCTTGAGACAGCTAGCCCACGGCTGTGATGGTGACTGACTCTGCTCCGTGAAGACAGCATGGCTGGACTGGGACAACCTCGTTAGTGACGTGAGGTGTCGGCTGGGTGACTGTACGCCAGTCACCCCTTCCGGATAACCAATTGACGAGTTACCGGGTACAAGGGGGAGGACTTTATGTAACGTGCCTCAGACCCCGATCTTATCAGCCAGGTGGGTCATCCCCAGACCTGCTGATCTCGATCCTTGGTTCACGTGTGACTGGGAGGCTGGAACTGGTGTACCGTCAGACCTGAGAAAGACAGTCAACAACAAATGGCGGAAGCATGGATATTACTCTGAGGTATAGGAAGTTGGCAACCCCAGAGCAAGGCAAGTATGCTACCTGAGTCATGCACATCAGTAACTACACACCATTGCCTCTACAGGATTATATGAACTTTTACTAAACCTGACTAGGGAAGATCATTACACTTACTGTACAGCTCGCGACCTTGTTACCATAGGGTGACAAGATTGAACTTGACTACTGATGAGGTTTGACAGGAGGTCATCCTCATCATCTGACTCATCACTTGGATCATTAGACAGGTCAGGAATTAGACTTGCTGAAGGCAGCTCTAGTTCCTCCCTCGCGTGATAAGGTTTTAATTTATTAATATGAATTGTTCTCTCAACTTGGTCTTCAAAAATACCTTTAATAACAAAATTAACCGGACCTTTTCTTTCAATTACTCGGTAGGGGCCCCGCCATCTAGGTGCAAGTTTCCTACTCTGATTGGCGGGAGCCGCCTCATTAACTCTCAACACAAGACTCCCGACTTTCAATTCAAGGGTCGTACCTTTTTGTCATAATGTTGAGCATAGCGATCTCGTGCTGTCTTGGAAGCCCTAGCTGCAATTCTCCATGCATTTTTCATCTTATTTAAAACTTCTGATGGGTAGTCTTCCCCATATGCAATATTATGTCTGTTAAGCAGACCTGATGGGAAATTACATGAATGACCTGTGAACAACAAAAGGGGTTGGGTGTTAATGGACTGATGGATGGCAGTGTTCAGAGCAAACTGGACATAGGGGAGGTGTTCGTCCCACGAATTGACATCATGCTCTGCAAGAATTGCAAGCATATCTTTAACTGATCGATTCGTCCGTTCTGTCATACCGTTAGCCTGAGGGTGATAAGCCGTAGTGAATGCTGAAGTGGTTTCTACAATTTTACATACTTCTCTGAAAATATTCCCATTAAATTCCTGACCTCGGTCAGAAACTAATACTTTAGGGGGACCGAATACAGTGACAAACCTATCTAAGAACGCCTTTGCAACAGTTCGTGAATCTTTCTGAGGCAATGCAATCAGTGTGGTGTACCTGGAAAGGTGGTCTACCAACACCAATACGTAACGGTTTCCTGAATGACTGTGATGCAGATCAATCAGATCAGCCCCCACCCGATCTAAAGGTTCCAAAATTTCTGGGAATTCTTGCAATGGAGCTTGTACCTTAAGGGTACCTTTCCTCCTTTGACAATGACCACAGGACTTAACGAAGTTAATGACCTCTGTTAACATACCGGGGAAGAAAAAGAGTGACTTGGCTTTCATGTGAGTTTTAAAAATCCCCGGATGACCTGCAATCTTAGACGCATGCGCGAGTTTCAACGCTGACTTCTTCAACACTTCTGGGATAACCAGCTGAAATACTGCACGATCCCTCTGTCCCTTTACATAAAATAAGACCCCATCCTTCATTTCAAAATCATGAATTGCTAAATTACTTTTCTTTAACGGATATTTTCCTCCCTCTAAAAGTTCAATAATTTCTTTCCACCTTGGTTCGTTCATCTGGAATTCTCGCATTTTCTCGCTGGAAATATTTTCAATATTAAGATTTACATTAATAGTAGCAATGTTTCTACTCAAAGTGTCTGGTACAACATGTGATGGGCCAGGCTTGTAAAGTATTTGGAACGAGTGAGCAGCTAGTTCATGAGACCAACGTGACATGCGAGGGCACTTAGTTCTTTTCTTAAAAATATGAGTTAAAGCTCTGTGATCTGTATAAATGACAAAGTGTCGTTGGAAAAGATACGGTTCAAAGTACCTGACACTTTCTACCACAGCCAAAGCTTCCCTATCCGTTGCAGAATAGCGGACCTCCGGACCCTTAACCTTCCTGCTGAAATATGCTACAGGGTGAGGAAGATTGTCATTATCACGTTGCATTAAGCACCCACCAATAGCTATACCACTGGCGTCAGTGTGTACTTCCCACTCCTTATCAAAATCAGGTACTGCCAATACTGGGGTTGTAATGAGTTGACTTTTTAATTTTGCATAAGCGTTATCATGCTCAGGTTTCCAAACGAATTTAACATTTTTCTTAGTAAGCTCAGTTAACGGTGCTGTTGTACTTGCAAAACCCTCTATGTGGCGACGGAAATATCCGGCTGCCCCCAGAAACCTTCGAACATCCTTTGCTGTCTTAGGTGTTGGCATGTCAGCAATGGCACGACAGGAGTCGGGGTCAGGTCGGATACCATCTGTGCTCACCTGGAATCCCAGAAACTTGAATTTCTGAGACGCCAGAGTGCACTTACTCACGTTAAGTTTGAAGCCCGCCTTATCTAATAGTGACAACGTCTCAGTCAAATCTCGTAAGTGCTCATCGAACGTCCTGGAGTAGATAACCACATCATCCAGGTACGCTAATGAGTGCCTTCCCAAGACTGGACTGAGGATATAATTAATAGCCCTCTGAAATGATGAAGGCGCTGTCTTTAACCCGAAAGGCATCCGCTTGAATTGATAAGTATGAACCCCATCAGAGAAGGCGGTCTTCTCTCTATCTTTCTCAGCTACTGGTATGGCCCAATACGCAGATTTCGCATCCAGAGTGGAAAAGTATTTAGCTGCCCCAAACTGATCTATAATTTCTTGTATCCGTGGCAAAGGATACACATCACCTTTAGTAATTTCATTTATCTTTCGGTAGTCAACACAAAACCTATAACTACCATCTGGTTTACGTACCAACACTACTGGCGACAACCATGGTGATGTACTAGGCTCTATCACATTCTGTCTCAACATCTTCTGACACTCATCCCTAATTACTTCCTTCGCCCGTTCCGGAAGCCTCCATTGACGGGTGTAAATAGGAGGATGATCACCTGTAGGAATAACATGTTCGATCCTATCCAGAAGCCCGATTTGATCGTCTTCTGTTGCAAACAGTCTAGGGAATTTACGTAAAATCCCTCTCAAAAGTTTCCTATCTGACTGTTGCACATGTTGCAAATCCAGAGCCGAGATTAACTTATCAACTTCCTGAGTATTACTACATTTTCCTGTCTCGGTCTTGTGTTTACCCTGTGTGCTACTATCTGTAACATTCAGCGCACTACATTGTGCTGTGGTGGCTGGCATCTCCTCCTGGCTTTGATACTGAAAAATTCCTGTATTTTCTACAACTGTAGCCTGAGACACCCTATCACCTGCCCTGAAACGATAGGTTTTGTGCGAGAGATTGACAACTGGAATAAGGGCACCTTTATCAAGCACTGTGATCAAATGATGAGGGATCAACAACCTGTCACATCTCCCAGCCACCTGAAGGATGGTACCTGGTGCAATGTGACGTCCCACTGATACTTTAAGGAATTTTACTGAATGTGGTGGGAAACATTGTTTCACCAAGGCATGTAACCCACATGATTTCTTATCTGTGTCTGGAAGAGACTTAAACAACAACTTAGGGTAGTGAATGTTGTACTTCTGTTTCTTACTAATGGAAGCAATTACTGGTGGATGATCTACCATTTTAATGGGATAAACTACCTGGCCCAACTTCAATCTGCACTTCCTTGATCCCTGTTGAGCAGACAACGAAAAGTTAACTCGTCCCAGAAAATCCATTCCCAACAAAACCTGACCAGGGAATGCAAGATTCTCGACAATCGTGCAATTGTGTGGGTAAGCTTCTCCCTTACCCACTTCAAAATTAAGAGTGGCCTGGCCCAAGATATTAATATGTTGCCCATTCACTGCTGTTAAATGCTTCCCACAACGCTTAAGGCGTGTCTCTTTAAGTGTGCTGAAGGCTGACTTTTTAATGAGAGTTGCTTGACTTCCGGTGTCCACAAAAACTGTCAATCTCACACCTTCAACCGTCATCTCAAACGTAGGTCTGCCACCCAACGTACTGACCTGTTCTGGGTCATCCTTGACCCGTGTGCTCGTGCACGCATACCTGTAATGGCCTCGGCCATGACACTTCAACAAATTTCATCATCAATTTTCGCGTCCCAGAAGCCCGCTGGCTACATTCCCCAGCAACTTCTGTAGAGGCGACACCAGGAATGGGGGTAGGAGGGGAAGAGGGGTGGAGGGGAGGTGAGGAGCAAGGTGTAGGGTTAATGGAGGGGGTAGGGTGGGTAACAGGAGGGGTGGGTTGGGTGAGTGGGGGGGATGAGAAGGAGGGTGAGGGAAGGCCAGGGGTGGGTTGTGGAGGGGGATTGTAAACAGGGGGTTGTAAGGGTGGGGGTTGAGAGGGAATTGTAGTTTTCCACATTCCAATAATGCGTCGACAAGGGTTGGGTGGTATTTGGCTGGGGGTTGGTATGGGTCTGCCAGAGATTGGGGTGGACATGGGTTGGCTGGAGGTAAGGTTGGGAACGGGGTGTAGGTAGGGAGGGTTTGAGGTTGGGTGTTGTAGGCAGGAATGGGAGCTGGGTAAGGTGGGTATGAGGTTGGGGGTTGTAGGCAGGGAGGGGTGCTTGGGTAAGGATGGGGTATTGGGGGAGGTTGCGTCTGCATACATTGTCCATTCANAGAGAGAGAGAGAGAGAGAGGGAGAGAATGATTGAATACTGGTATTAAACATAATTTATTTTGGTCACAAAGTTTAACCTGGGCATCCATACTCATAACAACCCACCACAGTTAAATGGATTGCCAATTAACATGGTAGAGTTGTCACATTAATGAACACAAATCTATCCTATACTGTCAATTTTAAAGAAATATTTGGCGTTCAGGACTAAAAATACAATTTTCGCAACCTGGAACAAGTTTTGATGTACTTATGATGGGTACTATTGAAGGCTGACTTTGTCGCATCTTCATGAAGATATATGATGGGATAATATGTCTTAATTGTCTTAGCTGTTCTTCTGTCTCTTGGTGAACATCTTCATGAAGATATATGGTGAGATAATATGTCTTAATTGTCTTAGCTGTTCTTCTGTCTCTTGGTGAACATCTTCATGAAGATATATGGTGAGATAATATGTCTTAATTGTCTTAGCTGTTCTTCTGTCTCTTGGTGAACATCTTCATGAAGATATATGGTGGGATAATATGTCTTAATTGTCTTAGCTGTTCTCCTGTCTCTTGGTGAACATCTTCATGAAGATATATGGTGGGATAATATGTCTTAATTGTCTTAGTTGTTCTTCTGTCTCTTGGTGAACATCTTCATGAAGATATATGGTGGGATAATATGTCTTAATTGTCTTAGCTGTTCTTCTGTCTCTTGGTGAACATCTTCATGAAGATATATGGTGGGATAATATGTCTTAATTGTCTTAGCTGTTCTTCTGTCTCTTGGTGAACATCTTCATGAAGATATATGGTGGGATAATATGTCTTAATTGTCTTAGCTGTTCTTCTGTCTCTTGGTGAACATCTTCATGAAGATATATGGTGGGATAATATGTCTTAATTGTCTTAGTTGTTCTTCTGTCTCTTGGTGAACATCTTCATGAAGATATATGGTGGGATAATATGTCTTAATTGTCTTAGCTGTTCTTCTGTCTCTTGGTGAAGAAGATATGGTGTTGATAATGGCACAGCCAGCATGTGGGCGGCGGCGGGCGTGCTCCGTGTGTCGTGACTCACTACTCCCATTGTCAAAGAAAATGGACAAGATTAAGAGACTTGTGATGATTGGCCTCGTGCATTACACTTGGGCTTTCAACATCTGTCTGGTGTTGGAGGAGTTGATGCACTGACCAGTGCAATCAGAAATGGGTCAGAGACTAGAGAAGGGTCTTCGCGTCCTTGTTCAGAACAGTAAAAGGTTCAACAAACACACATGTGTTGGAAAGATACGATATGCGACTTAAGGCTGTAAGTTTGTTGGCTTCCCTGACCATTGAAGAGTTTAACTTCAGCCCAAGGATCTCAACTTCATTAATAAACAGCAGACAATAGTCTCACATTTGCAGGTCTGTCACAGTGGCAAGATCCTGCAGTCCAGCTATCATCACCTCCCGTGTTGTATCAGCTCCCAATCCTCTATTCTAGGTACAAAATACTTCCAAGTTTTTAATGCATATTCCGCGAGGCAGTCGGAATTTCCCCCTCCTCTTGCACATGTAAAAGATAGCGTGCAGTCATCAGCTTAAGCTGGAGCTTCAGGAATGAGAATTATAGATACTTGAAGTAAGACTTTCCAGAACAAGGAGACAAGGACACAAGCTTGCGAGTCACTGCCACGAAGTGAGTGGCTTCTACATTCTGCTCAATACAACACCAATCCCAGAGCCTCCTTCTTAAAGTTTACCTGATGAGTTTTACAGTGTAGTGCTAGAAGCCTAGTGCTTGTAGTCTAGTGCTTGAAGCTTAGTGCTTGTAGCCTAGTGCTTGAAGCCTAGTGCTTGTAGCCTAGTGCTTGTAGCCTAGTGCTTGTAGCCTAGTGCTTGAAGCCTAGTGCTTGTAGCCTAGTGCTTGTAGCCTAGTGCTTGTAGCCTAGTGCTTGAAGCCTAGTGCTTGTAGCCTAGTGCTTGTAGCCTAGTGTTTGTAGCCTAGTGCTTGTAGCCTAGTGCTTGTAGCCTAGTGTTTGTAGCCTAGTGCTTGAAGCCTAGTGCATGAAGCCTAGTGCTTGTAGCCTAGTGCTTGAAGCCTAGTGGTTGTAGCCTAGTGCTTGAAGCCTAGTGCGTGTAGCCTAGTGCTTGAAGCCTAGTGCTTGTAGCCTAGTGCTTGAAGCCTAGTGCTTGTAGCCTAGTGCTTGTAGCCTAGTGTTTGTAGCCTAGTGCTTGTAGCCTAGTGCTTGAAGCCTAGTGCTTGTAGCCTAGTGCTTGAAGCCTAGTGCTTGTAGCCTAGTGCTTGAAGCCTAGTGCTTGTAGCCTAGTGTTTGTAGCCTAGTGCTTGTAGCCTAGTGCTTGTAGCCTAGTGCTTGAAACCTAGTGCTTGTAGCCTAGTGTTTGTAGCCTAGTGCTTGAAGCCTAGTGCTTGAAGCCTAGTGCTTGTAGCCTAGTGCTTGTAGCCTAGTGCTGGTAGCCTAGTGCATGAAGCCTAGTGCTTGTAGCCTAGTGCTTGTAACCTAGTGTTTGTAGCCTAGTGCTTGTAGCCTAGTGCTTGAAGCCTAGTGCTTGAAGCCTAGTGCTTGTAGCCTAGTGCTTGAAGCCTAGTGCTTGTAGCCTAGTGCTTGAAGCCTAGTGCTTGTAGCCTAGTGTTTGTAGCCTAGTGCTTGTAGCCTAGTGCTTGAAGCCTAGTGCTTGTAGCCTAGTGCTTGTAGCCTAGTGTTTGTAGCCTAGTGCTTGAAGCCTAGTGCTTGTAGCCTAGTGCTTGTAGCCTAGTGCTGGTAGCCTAGTGCATGAAGCCTAGTGCTTGTAGCCTAGTGCTTGAAGCCTAGTGCTTGTAGCCTAGTGCTTGAAGCCTAGTGCATGAAGCCTAGTGCTTGTAGCCTAGTGCTTGAAGCCTAGTGCTTGTAGCCTAGTGCTTGAAGCCTAGTGCTTGTAGCCTAGTGCTTGAAGCCTAGTGCTTGAAGCCTAGTGCTTGTAGCCCAGTGCTTGAAGCCTAGTGCATGAAGCCTAGTGCTTGAAGCTTAGTGCTTGTAGCCTAGTGCTTGTAGCCTAGTGCTTGTGTTATATTCAAATTCCCCGCCAGTTGGAACATAACCAATCACAGCCGAGTAGGCCTCTGACGTCATGCCAGATTCTCAGCCACCAGCCATGCTTGCGGTAGGCAGTCATCTCCACAGACCCTCAGTAGTGAGGACCTCGGCTGGCCAGATATATATCTGTTTGTCTCAGTCAATAAACCTACAAGCGACTACGGTGTATAATCTTCAATCCCCCACAAGGCAAAGAATACTGGTAGCAGCAGTGGGACCTAGAAATTTTTTTCTGGGAAATTCAAGATAACCAGCATCGCCTCGTGCAACCGCCGCCTCCACCGCCACCTCTACCTCCATACGCCACCATCCTGCCACCCACGCATCAATTATTGTACCAGTCCGGGGTCCTGCTATCAGCCACTACTCTAGGTCAACGATTTCAAAAGTAAGGCGCAATATTTGCAAGAGAGAACGTGAATCTCGCGCCACGTGGGAACCACCTCCACCACCACCCAAGCTGACAGTATCAAGCTTTGTGAGTGCTCAAGCTACTGCAATCGTCGTCAGTCATTATCACATCAACTGGTCAACGTATGTGTTTTATTGTTCCTTGAGAATATTGGCGGACTGCAATTGTTTGACTAAGTGTCGCCACCACACACACGCCTCGCCACGTTGCCACATCGCCACCAGTCCCTGCTACATCATTTTGTGTGAACTTCGGCCTGGCAAATCGCGTTTCCTCCACGGCCATCGACACAATATCGTCATCTCAGAATTTATCTTCGCGCTCCCAACATCAATCTAGTGTGGGGTCTCCCGAGCTTCGTGCAACCGCCGCTAGGAGCGTCGCCATCGTACCAGATGTAAATGTTCCGAACGTTAATGGAATCTGACCCATATATCAATCAGGTCAACCCATGTGTTGCGTTTCCAAAAGGGTCGCCCATGTTGGAATCGGTGAACGCCCTAGTAATATTGTTGAAAACATCTTGATAACTTATTAAACCAAAGGTCTTTTTATGCCAGGAGAACGGCAGAAACTGGATCTATATATGGAAACTCTTTCAGGACAAAATTTAAAGTAAAACTGAAGATATTTGCAGTTGTATAAAAGTTGCATTTTTCATCGGTCGTAGAGCTGGAAATCCGCAATATTCATCTCAGAACAATGCTTATTTCACGCAGAATCGTTAATAAACGTAAGAGGTTTATACGTCTCAAGAAAGATAGAAACATAATCTTCATTTTAAATGCCTTACCATGGGCATATTTGTATTTAAAGCGAAGATACGTGTATTTTTATAATCGGCGAGCTCCGATCCCGCACAGATCGAGCAACGGAGTAACTCTCTCTCAGAACAATGCTTATTTCACGTAAATTCGTTAATAAACACAAATGTTTTATATGTCTTATGAAAGATAGAAATATAAGCTTCATTTTAACTACTTTACCATAGAAATATATAAAGTTCTAATGAAGATACATGTGTTTTAATAATCGCCGACCTCCGACCCCGCACAGACTGATCGACAGAGCAACTCTCTCTCAGAACAATGCTTATTTCACGTAAATTCGTTAATAAACACAAATGTTTTATATGTCTTAAGAAAGATAGAAATATAAGCTTCATTTTAAATACTTTACCATAGACATATATAAAGCTCACGTGAAGATACATACGTTTTTATAGTGGCATTCAGTAGCTTGTCGGTCATGGAGTGCAGAAGCCTACGCACTTGTCAATATAGTGTGTAATTAACAAAGATACGCTTATAAAGCCTAAAATATTATATGCCATCAGAAAGACCGAGATATACTCGTTATTGTGAGTGCACCAAAGGAAATATATCTTGTTGGAGGACAAAGATATATCAATTCTAAAATAAGTTTCGACTCACGCCCGGGCGAGAGATAGCGCGACTCTCGCCCCATCTATTGGAGATTCTGTTCACCTAATGACCCAAAGCTACTCAAAGCCTTATAGCATTACTTAAATAATGAAGAAATATGGTATAATTATTCCTAATAATGTTGGTGCTTAATGCAGAACACGAGAAAACATATATTTATTATGAAATAATATAATTTCATTATGAAATAAGCAAATATGTGGCCTCACAGGAAGTCAACGGTCCGTGTCAATGTTGTGGAGCGACTTATCCAAGATATATTGTTGTCTGGAAAGTGTTTGTTGGCATCTCAACCTTCTGTACACAGTGATCCAGTCGTCGCACTTCTCTCCTTAAATGATCGCAAATTTAATATTAACAAGTAGAATACGTATTTCTAATAATATCTAACATAACTAGCCACAAAACATTTAAGACTTATTGAAAAATACATGTCTGGAAGTTAAATCGACTTCTAGTGTTGGTCTATAGATACCAATCATTATTCGTTAGTATGCGTTTGCTACTTAAACCATTTACTGTACTGATGTAAAATCTCCCATGTCTCTTCTCACATGGAACACCGAACCCTACACACTCTCTGATATATTGCTTAATTAATAGAGATTCACTAATAAAGCTTATAATTGTATATGTTATCAAAAAGGCATAGATAAAGTCGTTCTTACGTTTTAGTCACAGAGATTAGATATTACTAAAGATCATTTTATTCAGGAAAGTACATAAATAGTCGATTTACAAACATAATATTGGATTTATAGATAGAGCTAGTACATACAATATCTAAAGCCACTAGTACGCATAGCGTTTCGGGCATATTATTGAGAGGAAAGATATTTATATTTAAAAAAAAATTTTTTGACCGACGCTCTCCCTATTGATGGAAACTACAACCTAATGAAGATCAATGTTAATTTTATGTAGATACTGTAATAAACGAAAGTTTTTTTTATATCATCAGAAAAGCAGAAATATAGGGAAATTTTAAATCCCTTGTCATAAATATAACAGAAGTGAAAGCAAAGATATATGCATTTTGATAGTTACTTGATGGCTAGCATTGAGTGTGTGAAGCTCTGCACTCCAGTTAATAAATTTTGTAATTTGCATATATGTTAATTAACCTTAACATCTATATGTTAGAAGAACGACAGATGTAGACGTTAATGTGACAAATTTCAAGGAATATATATTTATATATTTCGTTAAATAAATAATACAACCCCATCGCCGGTGTCAGGACACAAGAAAACTATTGGCATCAGTGTGTGTAAGTACTTCATTCATAATGATGTGCTGCCCAAAATCTTAGCGAAGTATCCAAAATTTGCTTACTGTAGGTATCATGAACATGACTGTAAAGTTGCCGCCCAGTTGGGTGGGTGTGGTGCACATGACTGTAAAGCTGCCGCCCAGTTGGGGGGTGTGGAGCACATGACTGTAAAGCTGCCGCCCAGTTGGTGGGTGTGGAGCACATGACTGTAAAGCTGCCGCCCAGTTGGGTGGGTGTGCAGCAAGACTAGTAACTGTGTGACTCATCATAAATGTAAAGTGCCTTGTATAGTGACTGTTGTGAGCCTCTTGTTGATCACTTGTGGCACAAAGATTATTGATGTGTTTATTTGTGTGGGTGATTAAATATGTATGTGTATGTATATATGTATACGCATATATATATGTACATGTATGTATGAGTGTGTACATGTGTATATACATTAATAATTTTGTAACTAGCGTCAAAAATTGTTATTTGCTTAGCTAAACGAACTAGAGGGTTCAGTTCCTGAACCGATTATGTGCCTCTGTAATCCTTTACACCCACCGCCCACGGGATGGGTATGGGGTGCATAATAAATAAGAAATTGAAATTGTCCAGCCAGGCGGGGAAACAGGCTGCACAATACTGATAAAATATGTAATTCACAAAGATGCGCTGATAAACATTAATGTTTTTTTTTATTAAAGATACAGATATAAACTTTGTTTTCAAACGTTGAATGTAACAATATTTCAGTATAAGACAAAGATATATTTAGGACTTAACGATTTCCTATCAAGTTGCAAGTACCTGAATTGCACTCTATCATCATCATTTATTGATGATGTTACTTATGACGCAGGAATCGATGTCTAAGTGAATTATGGCTGACACAGTCAGATTACATATGTCAGCCACAAGCAGGTAATTTTCAAAAGAAGGCCCAAGCCTTGAATGGCATCCACAAATACATCTCTTAACTTAATTATAAACCATATATAGTCATATAATCATCAGAAATTCAGAAACACATAAAATTAGTTTCACATTTTTGTTATTAA
>WNGS01113474.1:0-11624 GCA_020271785.1 Procambarus virginalis
CGGGCGCGGTGCCCTCAAATGCACAAGTCTGTTTCTCTATGCCCCATGTGTGGGGACGATAGCTACTCTAAGACTGAGTACTCTACTCCCCAGGCTCTCTGCCTCAATTACGGTGAGGCCCACCCTACCTTCTCCCGCATGTAAATACACTACAAGCTTGAGGAAGGTGTCCTCAACTTGAAACACTGGGATCGTTTGACTTTTCCTGAAGCAGACGCCAAGTCTGCCATCTCCACCCTTCACTGGCGTATCTTATGCTCGCGTGTTACATTCTACCTCTCCTCATCCTTCCCACCTTCCTCATTCCCACAACCGTTTCCAGGCCTTGGACTCAGACACGCCCACCGCCTCCTCCCCTAGCTGCTCCATTACGTTCCGTCTCGAAAGGTCTCCCTCCTGATTCTCCTTCTAGTGTTTCCCACCTTTCTACCCAGTCCGCCATATCTCCTGTCTTCTTTCCCTCCCCCCCCCCCCATCCTTCTTCCCTACTGTTATGGTCACTATGGACCAGTAACCGGGTTCTTGATGGATGAACCTTTTTTGTAGCATCCGACCCCAAGTCTCCCTTCTCCTGCTGAGACCATTAAGCCACCCAATACGTTATTGCTGGAATACCTGTCTCTTTGAGTCAGAAACGTAAGCCTGG
This sequence comes from Procambarus virginalis, assembly GCA_020271785.1. Lineage (NCBI taxonomy): Eukaryota > Metazoa > Arthropoda > Malacostraca > Decapoda > Cambaridae > Procambarus > Procambarus virginalis. The sequence goes on from WNGS01113474.1 coordinate 647, forward strand.
CTTCTCTCCTTCCTCCTCCCTGGCGGGTAAGAAGGCATTGCTTTCTTCCTCTCCCCCCCCCACCTCTAACTCTCTCGCTAGGTCCCCTCCCATTTCGTGGTCGGCCGCCTGTCTCAGTTATGGAGGTTTCTTTCACCCCTAATTCCCACTCGGTTCCTGCCCTTGCTGAGGTGCGCTCCCCGGTTTCTGCACCCCCCCCCCCTCCCTATTCCTCCTCCTGCTGTCCTTGACCTCCCCTCTCCGTTGTCTTCCCCTCCTCTGGACCCCGTCCGCCCGCCTCTGGTCTGTCCTCTCGCTCCCTTCCCTCCATCCTTACTAAGTTTACCCATGCCCCTGACCCTGATTTTGCTGATCCTGATCCTGATCCTGAGCTTATTTAATTAACTATGTTCTTCTTTATCTTTGTTTCTTCGTTGTTCTCTGTTGATGTCTTTTCTCTTTTTGATAATGTCAATTCTTCAATGGAATATTCGTGGATTTTATGCCACCTTCCATGAACCCAACTTCTGAATACACAGTTTTCACCACTTTGTGTTGTCTCCAGGAGCCGATGCTTGGTGCTCGTCCTGGTCACTTTCATGGTTATTCCTTTCTTTCTCCATAACTCTACTGCTCTCTTGCTTCGTACTGATATTCTCTTCGTCCCCCCTACTGTCTCCATTGCCTATCCATTGGTCTGCTGCCCGTGTTTTTGTGAGTAAATGGTATACAGTCTGTTCCATTTATCTCCCCCCAAATGTCCCGCTTTCCCTTCTGATCTTGAGCACCTCCTAGACTCCTTGCCAGAGCGGTGCTCTGTTGGGTGATTTCAATTATCAACGTACCCTCTGGGGTGATGTTCTAACAAACACCCGAGGCCGCCTTCTCGAACCGTTCGTCCTCTTTTCTTCCCTGTCTTTTCTGAATTCTGGTGAGCCCACTCATGTGGACTCTCAAAATCGCACCCTTTCCTGTCTTGATCTTTCTCTCTGTTCGTCGTCCCTTTACTTAGATCTCACATGGTGGGTTCTTGAAGACCTCCATAACAGTGACCATTTCCCCATCCTTGTATCATTTCTCTCTTTCCACCCTCCCCTCTCCTTGCCTAGGTGGCAGTTTGCCAAGGCTGACTTGAACCTATTCATCCTCGTGCTACTCTCTCTATGACCTCTCCTCTCTGCCTCTTGTTCGTGCCCTCTTCTTTTTCATGACACCGTCTTTGACGCTGCCCTCCTCTTTATCCTTACTCTACCTCCCGGAGCACGCGGAAGTGCGTTCCCCTTGCAATCTGGATTGTGCTCGGGCTGTCCGCTGTAAGCTTGCAGCTTGGAAGAAATACCGACGCCGGCAGACGGCTGATTCTATTATTTTGTTTCGGAAGGCTAGTGCGATGGCCTGTAGGACCATCCATACAGCTAAACGTGAGAGTTGGAAATCTTATGTTTCCACCATTAATTCCGATGTTCCTCTGCTGCAGATCTGGAAGAAGATCTGCATGATTGCGGGTAAGTTCGTTCCAGATGTCTCGCGGTTCTCCACCTCCGTGGTACTCTTGTGGCGGATCCAGTGCAGATCACAACTGAACTGGGTTCCCGCTTTTCGACTGTTTCCAGTTCTCATCTTCCTCAATCCTTCCTTCTTCGTAAACCTGTTTTCTTGAATCTCATCCTTTAGATTTCCGCACTCCCCTCCACCTTCCCATAATGATCCCTTCTCTCTCTCTGAACTTCAGTCTGCCCTGGCCCTCTGCGATTCTACGGCAGCGGGCTCTGATGATATTCATTATGAGATGCTTCGCTACCTTCCTTTATGCACGTCTCAGTATTTACTGTGTCTGCATAACCAGGTCTGGGAGTCGTCGTCCGTCCCTGAGGACTGGCTCGATGCCGTTGTACTCCGTTTTTATATATCGGAGTCTCTCGGGATATCTCCTAAGACTTCCGCCCCATTGCCCTCACGAGTTATGGAATCAACTCTGCAAACTCTTTGAGCATATGGTTAATGTTCGTCTGATGTGGTTCTTGGAACACTATCACCACCTCTCCCCTTCTCAATTTCGTTTTCGCAAGAGCTGCAGCATGACTGGTGAACTTGGAGGTCTATATTCGTACTGCTTTTGCTGCGAAGACCTCCGTTGTTGCTGTCCTTTTTGACCTGGAAAAGATTTACGACACCACCTGAGATACCATATTCTGTCCCAACTTCATTCTTTTGGTCTTCGTGGTTATCTCCCTCTCTTCCCTCCAGAACTTCCTCTCTCGTCGTTCTTTTAGAGTAAGGGTTGGTGCCACTCTCTCTGCCTCTTTTCAGCAATTCGAAGATGTACCTCAAGGTAGTGTTCTGAGCACTACTCTTTTTCTAGTTGCCCTCAATGGTTTTCCTCCCTTCCTTCTGGCGTCTTCTCCACTCTCTATGTTGACGATCTTGTTCTTTGCTGCCGAGGTGATGATTTGCCTGTTCTTAAATGACGGTTTCAACTTACGAATGATGCCGTGTCGTCTTGGGCCACAAATCATGGCTTCAAGTTCTCTACAACCAAGACTTGTGCTATGACTTTTACTCGGAAGCATGTCATTCTTCGTCCCCTCTTTGTTGCCTTTTGGTCATCCCTTTGTGTACAAAGGGATGACCAGAGATGGGATGACCATCCCCATCTCTGCAGTCCTTTCGTCCTCCCCACCATTCCCCACTCCCTCGTCTAATGCATTCCCAAATGATCTGATGTTCCATCACTGAAATATAAGAAAACACTTAAAAAACGAAATGAAAAACAATGAAGAGATAACAAAATAAACTATACTCATGAAATGAACGGTATGGTAAACAACAAAGCTCAATTCCAACGCAGTGTCACAAAATAATTAAATCAAAATAAAAATAATTCGAAATCTATGAAAATTCAATTTATCAATGAAATTGGAAACATTGAAATGGAATCATAACTTATTTAGTATAGCGTGAGTTGTTCTTACGTGCAACAGATGGCGCTGTTTTTTCTAAAATGCATGTTATTACTGTCACAGGTGTGGCATCTATACTTATACTCACGAAATGAATGGTATGGTAAACAACACAGCTAAATTCCATCACAATATCACAAAATAATTAAATCAAAATGAAAATAAATCAAAATATATGAAAATTGAATTGGAATATATGAATGCAATCGGAAAGATTGAAATGGAATCGTAACATATTTATTATAGTGTGTGTGGCTCTTACGTGCAATAGATGGCGCTGTTTCTTAAAAAAGAAGAATGTTTTTACCTTTTACAAGTGTGGCATCTATACTTATACTTAGGAAATGAACAGTGTGGTAAACAACACAGATCAATTCCAACACAATGTCACACAAAATAATTAAATCAAAATTAAAATAAATCGAAATCTATGAAAATTCAATTTATTTATGCAATCGGAAACATTGAAGTGGAAATCATAACATATTTAGTATAGCGAGCGTGTGTTGCTATCACGTTCAACAGATGGCGCTGTTTTTTCTTTAAATAATGTTTTTACCTGTCACAGGTGTGGCATCTATATAGTAGGCATATAAAAACACACGCATATTCAAATGAAACGTTGTGTCAGAATTTCAAAACAATCAGTGAAGAACTTTGGGAGATAGCAGCGTGTGTTACTCTTACGTCCAACAGATGGCGCTGTTTATCAAAAGAAGCATGTTTTCCCCCATCACAGGTAAGGCATGTATATAGTAAGTATATAAAAACATGCGCCTATTCATATGCAACGTTGTGTCAAAATTTCAAAGCAATCGGTAAAGAGGTTTCGAAGATTTCTCTCACATGAAAAACACATTAAAAACAGTTTTTCAAAAAAAAACATGTTTTTTTTCCGTCACAGACCTGACATCAATATAATATGTATATAAAAACCAGCTCTGATGCGAATGGAACATTGTGTGAAAATTTCAAAGCGATCGGTGAAGAACTTTCGGAGATTAGCTATTTTGAACAAACGAACATTTACATTTTTATTTATATAGATTAATTAATTGATAGGATTGGATTATGTAAGAGGGATATTTAATTAATAGTATAAATATTATTCAAGGGACCTATATCCTTGCTATGCTTTTGTTTCCGTCTCCCCTGCCAAACGTAGAAATAATCTGGTTGCTCACACAGCAGGCAGACTCTGTGCTAATTGTATATTATTATAATATAGAACTAGATATTATCTATTCTTAGAATCGTTAAAGTAACTAGTAATGAATGTCTGTGAAGACTTGTAATGATTGTTACTGTACAATCAGTTTAGTATCGTCCAGGCAGCGGTCTTGAGAGTGCTCACAGAGAGCCGATTCCTTCGTCTGGGTCTCGAGACTGTGCGGTCGCATCCCATGTGGGCCATTTCCTCCCCTTTTCTCATCCTTCTCTCTTCTCTCTCCTTATTCCGTGTTAATAAGCTAAGTACCTAACTGTTGTGTATTAAGTGCCACCGTGTTCTAGGTTATTTAGTGTCATCTTAAGCCAGTGTTTGTGCCCAAACTTTAACTCTGGGGTGGCTTAAGGTGACCGACCACGTGTGCCTTTATTTACAGTGATACCTATGTGGGTTCTAGTGTCCCTTCAGGAAACTAGTCTTTACCCTAGTTTCAGTTTGTAAGCCTTGTATCCTGCCTATGTGGATTCAATGGGATTAACATAAGGTCGAGTGGTAAAATAACTTGTTGTATTTTTGTATTGTTGTGTTTTTTGTATGGGGGTTATTAGGGGATAATAAATAAGTTCTAAGTTATTGTGGAGTCTCCATTTACCCTATTTGAAAGGGCGTAGGCTGATCTCACTTAGACAACAGATAGACTAGGACACGTATTATTTACTGGAAATTGTCTTTCCTGGAGGCCGGGGCCTAACCTAGCTCTCACTATTTTAGGAACTCCTTGACCTTAGCTATTACCCCTCACAGAGCAACCATTTGCCCCCCCCCCCCATAACAAACGCCATCCCCGCCACGGCTGCACTTGCACGATCCCTTCTCATACTAATACATACCAAGCCTTGTGTAGTCCTGCTTCATGGGCCAAATACTTTGATCTCCTCCCTCTGTATTCTACACCTCCTGACGATTTCTTCCTCCATAAACACCTTATTGATTCGGTAAATGCCTCTTACTTTTAACCCCACCTGTTTCGGTACATGTCTTGTCGCTGCTCCTTCACTGGATGCAGCCACCCGCTTAGCCGCATTGTCCTGCACTGAAGAGACCCCAGTTCTGGTCTCCAAAAATGCTTGGTTAAATGCCAGTATTGGCACTGTTCTCCTCCCGCACCATGTTACAACTGGTGTTAGGGACCTAAAGGACTATCATGAGGATATTAAACATATCCTCGAAGCCCAAGGCCATCCTGTCCTCCAGGTGGACACGTTCACTCGACCCCCTCGTGGTCGCCGCCATCAGCCCCTTCAAATTGTGGAAATCACCTTCGATAGTAGGACCCTTCTGCCCTCTATCATTCTTGCTGGTGCCAGGTGCTCCGTTCAGGAGTACATCCCCTCTCCTAGACTTTGTAATAAGTGCTGGAAGTTCGGGCGCGGTGCCCTCAAATGCACAAGTCTTGTTTCTCTATGCCCCATGTGTGGGGACGATAGCTACTCTAAGACTGAGTACTCTTCTCCCCAGGCTCTCTGCCTCAATTACGGTGAGGCCCACCCTACCTTCTCCCGCATGTAAATACACTACAAGCTTGAGGAAGGCATCCTCAACTTGAAACACTGGGATCGTTTGACTTTTCCTGAAGCAAGACGCCAAGTCTGCCATCTCCACCCTTTCACTGGCGTATCTTATGCTCGCGTGTTACATTCTACCTCTCCTCATCCTTCCCACCTTCCTCATTCCCACAACCGTTTCCAGGCCTTGGACTCAGACACGCCCACCGCCTCCTCCCCTAGCTGCTCCATTACGTTCCGTCTCGAAAGGTCTCCCTCCTGATTCTCCTTCTAGTGTTTCCCACCTTCCTACCCAGTCCGCCATATCTCCTGTCTTCTTTCCCTCCCCCCCCCCCATCCTTCTTCCCTACTGTTATGGTCACTATGGACCAGTAACCGGGTTCTTGATGGATGAACCTTTTTTGTAGCATCCGACCCCAAGTCTCCCTTCTCCTGCTGAGACCATTAAGCCACCCAATACGTTATTGCTGGAATACCTGTCTCTTTGAGTCAGAAACGTAAGCCTGGCTTCTCTCCTTCCTCCTCCCTGGCGGGTAAGAAGGCATTGCTTTCTTCCTCTCCCCCCCCCCCACCTCTAACTCTCTCGCTAGGTCCCCTCCCATTTCGGTGGTCGGGCCGCCTGTCTCAGTTATGGAGGTTTCTTTCACCCCTAATTCCCACTCGGTTCCTGCCCTTGCTGAGGTGCGCTCCCCGGTTTCTGCACCCCCCCCCCTCCCTATTCCTCCTCCTGCTGTCCTTGACCTCCCCTCTCCGTTGTCTTCCCCTCCTCTGGACCCGTCCGTCCGCCTCTGGTCTGTCCTCTCGCTCCCTTCCCTCCATCCTTACTAAGTTTACCCATGCCCCCTGACCCTGATTTGCTGATCCTGATCCTGATCCTGAGCTTATTTAATTAACTATGTTCTTCTTTATCTTTGTTTCTTCGTTGTTCTCTGTTGATGTCTTTTCTCTTTTTGATAATGTCAATTCTTCAATGGAATATTCGTGGATTTTATGCCACCTTCCATGAACTCCAACTTCTGAATACACAGTTTTCACCACTTTGTGTTTGTCTCCAGGAGCCGATGCTTGGTGCTCGTCCTGGTCACTTTCATGGTTATTCCTTTCTTTCTCCATAACTCTACTGCTCTCTTGCTTCGTACTGATATTCTCTTCGTCCCCCTACTGTCTCCATTGCCTATCCATTGGTCTGCTGCCCGTGTTTTTGTGAGTAAATGGTATACAGTCTGTTCCATTTATCTCCCCCCAAATGTCCCGCTTTCCCTTCCTGATCTTGAGCACCTCCTAGACTCCTTGCCAGAGCCGGTGCTCCTGTTGGGTGATTTCAATTATCAACGTACCCTCTGGGGTGATGTTCTAACAAACACCCGAGGCCGCCTTCTCGAACCGTTCGTCCTCTTTTCTTCCCTGTCTTTTCTGAATTCTGGTGAGCCCACTCATGTGGACTCTCAAAATCGCACCCTTTCCTGTCTTGATCTTTCTCTCTGTTCGTCGTCCCTTTACTTAGATCTCACATGGTGGGTTCTTGAAGACCTCCATAACAGTGACCATTTCCCCATCCTTGTATCATTTCTCTCTTTCCACCCTCCCCTCTCCTTGCCTAGGTGGCAGTTTGCCAAGGCTGACTGGAACCTATTCATCCTCGTGCTACTCTCTCTATGACCTCTCCTCTCTGCCTCTTGTTCGTGCCCTCCTTCTTTTTCATGACACCGTCTTTGACGCTGCCCTCCTCTTTATTCCTTACTCTACCTCCCGGAGCACGCGGAAGTGCGTTCCCCGGTGCAATCTGGATTGTGCTCGGGCTGTCCGCTGTAAGCTTGCAGCTTGGAAGAAATACCGACGCCGGCAGACGGCTGATTCTATTATTTTGTTTCGGAAGGCTAGTGCGATGGCCTGTAGGACCATCCATACAGCTAAACGTGAGAGTTGGAAATCTTATGTTTCCACCATTAATTCCGATGTTCCTCTGCTGCAGATCTGGAAGAAGATCTGCATGATTGCGGGTAAGTTCGTTCCAGATGTCTCGCCGGTTCTCCACCTCCGTGGTACTCTTGTGGCGGATCCAGTGCAGATCACAACTGAACTGGGTTCCCGCTTTTCGACTGTTAGTTCCAGTTCTCATCTTCCTCAATCCTTCCTTCTTCGTAAACCTGTTCTTGAATCTCATCCTTTAGATTTCCGCACTCCCCTCCACCTTCCCCATAATGATCCCTTCTCTCTCTCTGAACTTCAGTCTGCCCTGGCCCTCTGCGATTCTACGGCAGCGGGCTCTGATGATATTCATTATGAGATGCTTCGCCACCTTCCTTTATGCACGTCTCAGTATTTACTGTGTCTGCATAACCAGGTCTGGGAGTCGTCGTCCGTCCCTGAGGACTGGCTCGATGCCGTTGTACTCCGTTTTTATATATCGGAGTCTCTCGGGATATCTCCTAAGGACTTCCGCCCCATTGCCCTCACGAGTTATGGAATCAACTCTGCAAACTCTTTGAGCATATGGTTAATGTTCGTCTGATGTGGTTCTTGGAACACTATCACCACCTCTCCCCTTCTCAATTTCGTTTTCGCAAGAGCTGCAGCATGACTGGTGAACTTGGAGGTCTATATTCGTACTGCTTTTGCTGCGAAGACCTCCGTTGTTGCTGTCCTTTTTGACCTGGAAAAGATTTACGACACCACCTGGAGATACCATATTCTGTCCCAACTTCATTCTTTTGGTCTTCGTGGTTATCTCCCTCTCTTCCTCCAGAACTTCCTCTCTCGTCGTTCTTTTAGAGTAAGGGTTGGTGCCACTCTCTCTGCCTCTTTTCAGCAATTCGAAGATGTACCTCAAGGTAGTGTTCTGAGCACTACTCTTTTTCTAGTTGCCCTCAATGGTCTTCTTTCCTCCCTTCCTTCTGGCGTCTTCTCCACTCTCTATGTTGACGATCTTGTTCTTTGCTGCCGAGGTGATGATTGCCTGTTCTTAAATGACGGTTTCAACTTACGAATGATGCCGTGTCGTCTTGGGCCACAAATCATGGCTTCAAGTTCTCTACAACCAAGACTTGTGCTATGACTTTTACTCGGAAGCATGTCATTCTTCGTCCCCTCTGTTGCCTTTTGGTCATCCCTTTGTGTACAAAAGGGATGACCAGAGATGGGGATGACCATCCCCATCTCTGCAGTCCTTTCGTCCTCCCCACCATTCCCCACTCCCTCGTCTAATGCATTCCCAATGATCTGATGTTCCCATCACTGAAATATAAGAAAACACTTAAAAAACGAAATGAAAAACAATGAAGAGATAACAAAATAAACTATACTCATGAAATGAACGGTATGGTAAACAACAAAGCTCAATTCCAACGCAGTGTCACAAAATAATTAAATCAAAATAAAAATAATTCGAAATCTATGAAAATTCAATTTATCAATGAAATTGGAAACATTGAAATGGAATCATAACTTATTTAGTATAGCGTGAGTTGTTCTTACGTGCAACAGATGGCGCTGTTTTTTCTAAAATGCATGTTATTACTGTCACAGGTGTGGCATCTATACTTATACTCACGAAATGAATGGTATGGTAAACAACACAGCTAAATTCCATCACAATATCACAAAATAATTAAATCAAAATGAAAATAAATCAAAATATATGAAAATGAATTGGAATATATGAATGCAATCGGAAAGATTGAAATGGAATCGTAACATATTTATTATAGTGTGTGTGGCTCTTACGTGCAATAGATGGCGCTGTTTCTTAATAAAGAAGAATGTTTTTACCTTTTACAAGTGTGGCATCTATACTTATACTTAGGAAATGAACAGTGTGGTAAACAACACAGATCAATTCCAACACAATGTCACACAAAATAATTAAATCAAAATTAAAATAAATCGAAATCTATGAAAATTCAATTTATTTATGCAATCGGAAACATTGAAGTGGAAATCATAACATATTTAGTATAGCGAGCGTGTGTTGCTATCACGTTCAACAGATGGCGCTGTTTTTTCTTTAAATAATGTTTTTACCTGTCACAGGTGTGGCATATATAGTAGGCATATAAAAACACACGCATATTCAAATGAAACGTTGTGTCAGAATTTCAAAACAATCAGTGAAGAACTTTGGGAGATAGCAGCGTGTGTTACTCTTACGTCCAACAGATGGCGCTGTTTATCAAAAGAAGCATGTTTCCCCATCACAGGTAAGGCATGTATATAGTAAGTATATAAAAACATGCGCCTATTCATATGCAACGTTGTGTCAAAATTTCAAAGCAATCGGTAAAGAGGTTTCGAAGATTTCTCTCACATGAAAAACACATTAAAAACAGTTTTTCAAAAAAAAACATGTTTTTTTTCCGTCACAGACCTGACATCAATATAATATGTATATAAAACCAGCTCTGATGCGAATGGAACATTGTGTGAAAATTTCAAAGCGATCGGTGAAGAACTTTCGGAGATTAGCTATTTTGAACAAACGAACATTTACATTTTTATTTATATAGATTAATTAATTGATAGGATTGGATTATGTAAGAGGGATATTTAATTAATAGTATAAATATTATTCAAGGGACCTATATCCTTGCTATGCTTTTGTTTCCGTCTCCCCTGCCAGACGTAGAAATAATCTGGTTGCTCACACAGCAGGCAGACTCTGTGCTAATTGTATATTATTATAATATAGAACTAGATATTATCTATTCTTAGAATCGTTAAAGTAACTAGTAATGAATGTCTGTGAAGACTTGTAATGATTGTTACTGTACAATCAGTTTAGTATCGTCCAGGCAGCGGTCTTGAGAGTGCTCACAGAGAGCCGATTCCTTCGTCTGGGTCTCGAGACTGTGCGGTCGCATCCCATGTGGGCCATTTCCTCCCCTTTTCTCATCCTTCTCTCTTCTCTCTCCTTATTCCGTGTTAATAGCTAAGTACCTAACTGTTGTGTATTAAGTGCCACCGTGTTCTAGGTTATTTAGTGTCATCTTAAGCCAGTGTTTGTGCCAAACTTTAACTCTGGGGTGGCTTAAGGTGACCGACCACGTGTGCCTTTATTTACAGTGATACCTATGTGGGTTCTAGTGTCCCTTCAGGAAAATAGTTTTTACCTAGTTGCAGTTTGTAAGCCTTGTATCCTGCCTATGTGGATTCAATGGGATTAACATAAGGTCGAGTGGTAAAATAACTTGTTGTATTTTGTATTGTTGTGTTTTTTGTATGGGGGTTATTAGGGGATAATAAATAAGTTCTAAGTTATTGTGGAGTCTCCATTACCCTATTTGAAAGGGCGTAGGCTGATCTCACTTAGA
>WNGS01113476.1:0-14992 GCA_020271785.1 Procambarus virginalis
CGTACAGGCTGCGAGCAGCCGCGTCCAACAAGCCTGGTTGATCAGTCCAGCAACCAGGAGGCCTGGTCGATGACCGGGCCGCGGGGACTATAAGCCCCGGAAGCACCTCAAGGTATCCTCAAGGTAAGGTTAGCTGGACAGTACAAACGGGCATGTCACTCTCATACAATAACCCATATACTTTCATCTTTCTCCTGCCAGCTAATCGTCGACCATTCCCAATCAGGCTTCTCGCAATCACGCTCTGATTAGCTCCGGTATCTCTTACGATACCAACTTCTACCTCAGGTTGGCCACCTATACTGATCCAACCTTTACTTATGAACGGCCTATACCTCTCGTTCACTAAGTTCACCATCTGTGGTTTGTCTCGGAACACATTATTATATCTACCTCGGGGGTCACACCTGGCCAGGGTCACAACTCTCTTGCCCTGCCTGCAATCTCGCATCACGTGACCCAATCCGTTACAGTTGTAACATCTCACCTGGGAAAAGTTTCTTCTATATGTACCGGAGTGGTTCTGACTTTGTCCACTCGCATGAGAGTTCCTAGGGCCAGGTACACTACCTGCACTCCGTGGACTTTACTGGATTTCCTGGATAATGATTTGTTTCTCGTTTAGCTCCTTTATCTTCACTTTCAGACGAAGTGCGCGACCTACTCTTCTGAGTTTTAGGGTCTTTACGTTTATCCGCCCATTTATCAAAATCTTTCTCACCCCAGACTCTTCTGGGTCATTCATATTTTCTTCCTCCCCAGACTCCAATACATCTGCTAATGCTGCGTCTCACCTCATTCTTCACTCTGTTCTCCCTCAAGCTCTTATACGCTTCCGTAATCATGTCCGCCCTATCTGCGGCAGCTTTCACCTCCTTTATCCCTGCTTCTTGGATCTTGAACTTCGTCTCGGGATGCATCATCTCCAAGAAATTCTCCATGACCATCAATTGCTTCAGGTCAGCGTAAGATCCAACTCCAGCAGCTTCAATCCACTTCTGGAATCGTCTCTCCAGATCCCGTGCTGTCTCAGCAAACGTACATGCTCCAACTTTGATCATCTCTCTGAAGCGCTTCCTATAAGCCTCTGTGGTTAACTGGAATGAGCGCAATATGCTGCTCTTTACTGTGGTATAGTCCTGGCACTCTTCTAATGACAGTTGGGTGTAAGCCTCCCTGGCTGCACCGGTCAATCTTAACTGGACCAGCTGGGCCCATTCCTCTTGTGGCCATTCCTTGATGCTGGCAACCTTTTCAAAGTGCTCGAAAAAGCTCTCTTGCCTCTTCTGGAACAAACAAGGGAATGTCCTTCTCCCTAACCCTAATATCTGGTGAGCGTGATACCTGGGTGGTGCTCTCTGGCAACTCATGTTCGATCCTTTCCTCAGGCAAGGTTCTATTCGCTTCTATTTCCATTTGTTTGTTCTCTCCTTTTCTTTTTCCACCTCTAGTTCCAATTCCAGTTCCCTTATTCTGGTTTCCTCTTCTTTTCTTTTTCCACTCTAGTTCCAACTCCAGTTCCCTTATTCTGTTGTTCTCTTTGTTCTTTTTCACACCTCTAGTTCCAACTCCAGTCCCTTATTCTGGTTTCACCTTTTCTTTTTTCCACCTCTAGTCTTGCTTCTCTTTTTCTTTCTCCTGTTCCAGCTCAGTTCCCTTACTCTGGTTTTCTCTTTTCTTTATCGGCTTCATTTTTCATCTGGAGTTTCTAATTTCATCTTTTCCAGCTGGAACTGTCTCTCCTTGTCCTCACGTCTGTTGCCGCATCTGTGAGCTCTAACTGGAATCTCTCCAAGCTCCTATTCCGGCTACTCCTGCTACTGCGGTACTCTGCTGCTCCTACTCGACCCTGGGATCTCACTTCATCCAGCCCTATCATCCTCCTTTCCACTTTCAGATCCTCTCTGGGCTCCTAGCTCTGCCCATTCGCTTTGGCTCTCAACTGTCTAAGGATCTCAGCCTTCATCCCAGCCACTTTAAATGCTTTTCAACCTGAATGCCACATTTTTCTGCTATTTCCGTTTAATGATCCCTCGTGCAACTTCCAAGTCCTCATCGCTTGCCTGATTCCACAAATGCCTGCACCTTAATCATCTTGTCCTGTGAGTCTTCCCAAGAGAGAGAATATACACCTGCAGATCACACAGTTTATCTATTTTCAACAAGGGTGTGTACCAAATCCATCTCTTGGACAGGGTGTGGGTGTGTCAGTTCACTCTCCCGAAAGGCCCCCAATTTTGTAACTGGTTGGGGTGGTGGTGGTGTTACCGCTGACGGACCACCCAACCCACAACTCGACAAATGCTCATATTTCACTAGGAGATCACACTAGGCACTTCTGGCTCTTGGAGAGGGGCTCAACGTCACACGTTTAGGGGATGCGGCTCCAACACGCAGCCTTGTTGTCACGTGCACACACCCACTCGAGCCGCTGTGACCCCACTCTCTCCTTATGGAATATGACCTCCTCAATCCCCTTGTCTTACTAGACTTCTGTCTTACCCTGTCCACAGCAGTGGTTCCTGTTTTTCTGCTCCTCTCTCCTTCTTTACTATTTCCTGGGAAGCCTCACTGGGACAAGGCAAACACCAGCAAATTGGATACATTTACTGGACGAAGTACATAACAATACACGCATACATATAATAATAATGATGAATCCTATACTCTGTACTATTATAATCAGGTTGCACTCCAACACCATCAGAACTCTATCCTCAGCTTGCTAAGTGGTATCCTATCTCTGGTATTACCTAATATATCAACTCCTCAAGTAGATTAAGTCTTACAATATAATGTTACACTACCATCAAGAGAATGTATACATATATATATACCTAAAAACATATAAGGCAAATCAGCATTTGAATGCAAAAATAATATATATATCAGTATAAATGATCCGTGCCACACAACGAATCAATCGACCATTCTATCAGTCTTAGAATACAATATATCTGTAGGTACTCCTGCCTACGTCTGTAACTCTAAACTTCAATATACACTTCTTGGCACATAAATGGCAAACGATCACTCACCTCTCACTGCGTCGTTCACGCTAATGACAAACACTCTCACCTCCATACAAGTGATCATTTAGAACTATTTCACTACCTGACAACTTCAGGTTCCTCAGGGCTTAAACACCAGAATCCTCTGCAGCTCCTCCAGGCTGCTACCATGAAGATTCCTTGAACAACTATGGTGCTTCCTACTCCTATTAGGATCATCCACAGCTCTCCTGGCTGCTGCACCATAAGTTTCCTCGAATAACTGTGGCACTTCACCACCTCTGCAGAAGCACGTGACACTCCTCCTCACTGCTTTTCATAGCTCGGGGTCCTCTCCTCCCCTGCCTTGGAGTCTCATCAAACACTCCCTCTGTGCTGGCTTCCAAGTCCTCAGCAACTTCTTCCCCAAAGGACAAACCTGCAACCCATTGCACTCCAATAAATTGTTTCCCTTTTTAAACATAAACAAAATTAATCACACAACATCTTTGTCTCCAATCCCTATCTGTCCTCTACATTTAATGAGAGTGGACTCCCCCGTGGGCGAGTCCATGCGCCACCTCGCTGGGCGAGCCTCACTCACGCTGGGAGGGGCCTCCTCCCTCAGGAGCCGGGCTCCTTCAGTTGCCCGCCAGCGCTCAGAGAAGATGGAGTCGCTCCGCGCTCTCCACTTCACTCTCTTATTTTAGGCTTTCTGCCATACCAAAACATTTTAACTTGTAAATAAACATTGCTACTGTCGCTGGGCACACGACCAACTACAAGCAACACTATGAACTGGCTTAAATCGGGCTTACCACAGATTATCTGGTCGAGGGCGCTTCTCCCTCTGACAACGTCTGACCAGGGCGCTTGTCACAGCCCACAAAACTGTCACTGGGCGGCTTAATACTCTCTCCTCGCCGTCCAGGACTTGAGACCACAACGTCTTCAGCTCGATTCAACAGCTGGAACGTCTGCACCTTCTCTTCTCTTGGAGATAATATCACTAGGGGTTCCCTCCTGGCGGGAGTTCAACGAAGCGCGGCTTTCCCCTGCGATGTTCGGCCTCAAATGAGGTCATCGCCCTCCACAAGCGAGCCTCACGCCTCCAGTAACTTGTCCACATCTTCCAACAAGTCATTTATCTGTTTTCTAGTTCATTGCCCATAATCTCAAACTTTTATATAAATTCAACACACTATTTTACATCTGTGTTATCGCCTCTATAATTCCTGCACCTTCCAGTTAGGTCAGGCTTGCTGAATAACTCTCAAAGGGTGAGACTCGTTTCTCCTGCAGGCTGAGATCATAACAATATATATGTACACAGTACCGTGACCACCGCACCAATGATCGTCTTATAAGGATTGGTCAGTCTTGGCGCTTATTAACTAAGCTCCATGACTGATCAACCCCCGACGACACTCATGGATCCATTTGGGTACAGTTTTTCATCAAATTCTGGCGCATGCACGGGCCGCACTGAGTCTATCATGTGTGAGAAAGCTGCATGAACGCGCAAGCCATATATCACTAAGAACTCTTTGACCCGGCCAGGATTCGAACCCATGCCGTCCAGGATCACCCCTAAACGTACACAGTACCGTGACCACCGCACCAATGATCGTCTATAAGGATTGGTCAGTCTTGGCGCTTATTAACTAAGCTCCCTGACTGACCAACCCCCGACGACACTCATGGATCCATTTGGGTACAGTTTTTCATCAAATTCTGGCGCATGCACGGGCCGCACTGAGTCTATCATGTGTGAGAAAGATGCATGAACGCGCAAGCCATATATCACTAAGAACTCTTTACTTTACTCTTTACACACAGTACACACGGTACTGTGTACGTTTAGGGGCGATCCTGGACGGCATGGGTTCGAATCCTGGCCGGGTCAAAGAGTTCTTAGTGATATATGGCTTGCGCGTTCATGCAGCTTTCTCACACATGATAGACTCAGTGCGGCCCGTGCATGCGCCAGAATTTGATGAAAAACTGTACCCAAATGGATCCATGAGTGTCGTCGGGGTTGATCAGTCATGGAGCTTAGTTAATAAGCGCCAAGACTGACCATCCTTATAAGACGATATATATATAATATATATATATATATATATATATATATATATATATATATATATATATATATATATATATATATATGCAAACAAGCCTGAATGGTCCCCAGGACTAGATACAACTGAAAACTCACACCCCAGAAGTGACTCGAACCCATACTCCCAGGAGCAACGCAACTGGTAAGTACAGGGATGCCTTAAACCACTTGACCATCACGACCGGACATAAGGAAGTGATAGCCGAGGCTATATGAACCACTTCCCCGCCGGCACCTGGATGGTTATCTTGGGCATAGCATTTTATCATATCACCTCATTTTTTGGGGCAACACGTGAGGAACACAAATGCAAACAAGCCTGAATGGTCCCCAGGACTAGATACAACTGAAAACTCACACCCCAGAAGTGACTCGAACCCATACTCCCAGGAGCAACGCAACTGGTATGTACAGGGATGCCTTAAACCACTTGACCATCACGACCGGACATAAGGAAGTGATAGCTGAGGCTATATAAACCACTTCCCCGCCGGCATCTGGATGGTTATCTTGGGCATAGCATTTTATCATATCACCTCATTTTCTGGGGCAACACGTGAGGAACACAAATGCAAACAAGCCTGAATGGTCCCCAGGACTAGATACAACTGAAAACTCACACCCCAGAAGTGACTCGAACCCATATTCCCAGGAGCAACGCAACTGGTATGTACAG
Organism: Procambarus virginalis; assembly: GCA_020271785.1. Taxonomy (NCBI): domain Eukaryota; kingdom Metazoa; phylum Arthropoda; class Malacostraca; order Decapoda; family Cambaridae; genus Procambarus; species Procambarus virginalis. The sequence continues at coordinate 5,792 of WNGS01113476.1, forward strand.
GGATGCCTTAAACCACTTGACCATCACGACCGGACATAAGGAAGTGATAGCCGAAGCTATATGAACCACTTCCCTGCCGGCACCTGGATGGTTATCTTGGGCATAGCATTTTATCAAATCACCTCATTTTTTGGGGCAACACGTGAGGAACACAAATGCAAACAAGCCTGAATGGTCCCCAGGACTAGATACAACTGAAAACTCACATCCCAGAAGTGACTCGAACCCATACTCCCAGGAGCAACGCAACTGGTATGTACAGGGATGCCTTAAACCACTTGACCATCACGACCGGACATAAGGAAGTGATAGCCGAGGCTATATGAACCACATCCCCGCCGGCACCTGGATGGTTATCTTGGGCATAACATTTTATCAAATCACCTCATTTTTGGGGCAACACGTGAGGAACACAAATGCAAACAAGCCTGAATGGTCCCCAGGACTAGATACAACTGAAAACTCACACCCCAGAAGTGACTCGAACCCATACTCCCAGGCGCAACGCAACTGGTATGTACAGGATGCCTTAAACCATTTGACCATCACGACCGTACATAAGGAAGTGATAGCCGAGGCTATATGAACCACTTCCCTGCCGGCACCTGGATGATTGTGTGTTCATGAGGCTTTTCCTTAATCTTCATCCTTATTCTCTGACCGCTTAATCCTCTTTGACCTCTCCTGTTTCTGGTAATCCTTTCCCCATAGATGGGTTGGTCAGGTCAAGGTGCTGACCTGTACCCTCTCCTTACTTCTCTCAGTCAGTCTGATGTTGACAACGACTTTCGCGAGTCGAAACGTTCATCTCTCTTCTCCATTTCTTTGTGGTTTTTCCGCAAACAAATGATCAGTGTTTAGTGATCGCCAATTGCATATATATATATATATATTTGTAACACAGCCGAGAACGTGTTTGGTGTTTTAAACGTATATTATTATGAGCAGGGAAGTGTTGCAGCTCACTAGTGATAAGGCAGCATGGTAACTGACATAGAGAGACGCCGAGACGACCCGGCCCTCGTTATCAGCGGCTCTAGGCACTGATAACCTTCCGGCCACACCAACCTCTTCCCCACACTCAATACACTGTTGGTTTGTGGCGATAGAACACGCTGTCAATATTCCTTATGTTTCATTATAAACACTGCAAATTTGCTTTCTCGGATTATGATGAGCTTCGGCGACGATACGGGTGTCTTGTGTGGCAAGGTTTGTAGGGTTAGGTTAGGGGAACCCCTCTTTAACATGCACGTCACACGCTCTGCTCATAGACCAAACAGCGTGCAACACCACATGACTTGGTGAATATTCATGATATAATATAGAGAACGTCTCCTCAGTAAGTTAAATAGATACTCATCATATTTATGTAGCAATTATAATTAAACTACTCCTTTCTAGAGGCAAGAATATATATTATAGACGAGTTAATATGCAAGCACATCTTACCTTGCAGTTGATAGCGACCAGTCGATGCGTCTTGACAACTGGCTCCTGCGCATGCGTCGACTCCCGCCTTAACCATGACATTACAGTTTTAGTAAAGCTTTAATTAATTCATTATTAATAATGTTGATAAAATTTTTCACATTTGACAATATTACGAAACAGAATAAATGTTAACATAATATTAACACTCGACTTTGAGGGTTAAATAAACACACGAGAGGAGCATTCCGTGGCTCTGAGTCAACACACACTCTCTTGTGTTGAGAGTGTTGTTTGACCATTGTATTCAAGACCGTTGTGTGTTTGTTGGTGGTTTAGGGGCGACGACGCTCTGAGGATCGGATGCGCCTCGGCTACCCATCCAAAAACATCATTGCTTTAGTCGGTGAGTAATCAAGAGTGGTGAACATTATGATTCTACAAGACTGATAGGCCTGGTTGATTGCCCAGAATGGCGGAAAGGGCAGAGGGAGGGACAGTTCTTCCGGTAGAGAAAAGGTGGATGGAAGGGCAAGAGTTCGGGTGGGTGAGAGGGCGGAGTGAGGGACAGTTCGTCCAGAGGTATGAAGTGCTTGAGATGCTCACTTTCATTTAAAAGGTCATCATAATTCAGGTCTTTCTGGTACATATTAGCCAGATGTTCACACTTTATTTGGTGCGTCAGAAGCAAACGTTTTCAATTCACCGAAGAAAGAAAGATTTCCAATCTGTGAATAAGCCTCTGCACATTATGTCAGTTCAAAGATTTGAGTGACCAGAATAGGAAGGAAAGTTTCCACATTGAGTATTCCGGATTTAATGAGAAGTATCTCTTCTGCTGATCCATCATATCTACTAAGACACCCCCCTTCGTTTTCGTTCCCGTTTTCCCCAGTACCGTAATCTGTATGTGGACACATACTCTTGGCTTTGAATTCATATTCACTATGTTTTTCTCTAGTTTCCTGAAGATAGTTTTTCATAGACCCAAGAAGATTCGTGGAAACAAGAAGGCCAACATGACATGATGTGAAGAAGGATGTTCACATCCTTTGATTGAGGACCTTGTTTCTTTTGTTCATTTTTTCTAGCATGTCATTTAGCTAATGTCATGCCAAAGAATTGTGAGAAAGATTGTTACCAGGTTTCCATTTGTTTTGCTAAATCCTTCTTTATCTCGCCTTGCATTCAATTGCTGTTCATTGTCAGCCGATAGGTTATGACCACACGTGCATGTTTTATTTTCTTGAAACACCCATACAGAGCATGAACAAAGCATGAACAGCATCAAAATGTGCTGGCCATAATGTGTCAGACAGACACTTGGCCACAAAATCTTTTCCTAATGATGATGTCAAAACATTCCAGCGATGAGAAAACGCAGCATGACCCGACAGTGTCTGTTAGATCCTTTGCTCCATGAGAAAAGATGGGGATGAACATCAAGAAACGTTCTACAGGCTCACAGTCTTTAATGTATCGAACATCAAATGTCAGTGATCTGTGTGTGAGATGTCTGGAGTGGAATCTACACTTATTGAATAATACTTTGACATTTTGACTTCTTCAAGAATAGTAAAAAGGAACCTTTTGTTCCATTAATTCAATAAATTCATCACAAATATTTGCCGATTTCCATACATTTTGAGATGTTCTTCCAAGAAAGGGTCAAATTCACTCAGCAGCTCTGAGTGCAGCTGATTTTCTCCACGAAATGGCGAACCTCTAGAAGCAAGAAAGCGAATTACAGAAACCACACGTGTAAACACTTTATGCCAATATTCCTGCTCTGAGCGATGATACTTAGGTCATAAAGAATCTTCACTTCCAGTTTCTTTATGCCTTATCAAATATGCTGCCATGCATTTTCGATATTCTTCTTCATTTTCATGTTAAACAATAACATTGCTGTGCTTCCTGTCATTGAACCCCAATGTAGCAAAGAGAGATTCTTCCTTGGACAATAGGCGACATAAAAAGCCATACAAGCGACCTTGCGATAGTGAATAGAGTAGCCATTCACGTTTTACATTCTCGTTATTGCGCAGTTCACGTTTGAACACATTGTTTGAATAATACCTTGCCTTCATATTCTCTACTCCGGATGTTTTAAACTCTCTGTGTGAGTTTGAAAGGCTGCTATTATGATTCTGACATGATGAGAGGCCCACTACGAATCCAGTAATCCATTGTGTTAGTAACATTAATGTTCCATAGTCCCGAATGTGTCTCTTGGATTGCAAACTCCTTTACTGATACAGATTTGGGTATTTCTTCTTGTAAAATGTCACCAGCAGCAGCAACAGTCAATGATGGTATGTCTGCTGAAACTGAACGATTGGTAGCAGGAATGGATGTAGATGTGGATGCTATATCTGATGGCACAGTACTAGTGGCTGACATTGCAGGAGTGGATGCTGATGTGGATGCTTTATGCAAAGGAACAATACTAGTGGCTGTCATTGTCATTGTTGATGTGGATGCAATATCTGAAGGAATGGTATGAGTGCCTGTCGTTGCATCTGTGTTGAGCCACGTTTTTAATTTTGGGAGTTTTCCTATTTTCTCCTTCTCCTCTGCAGCTCTCTTCCTCTTCTGTGCTTCACTCAAAACATTACGTTTCATTTCTGCTGAAATTGTTATTCACCTGGAAATATATATATATATATATATATATATATATATATATATATATATATATATATATATATATATATATATATATATATATATATATATCTTAAATATTTAGTATATCGTCCCTCACCAGGATGTAGGGTTATATTATACAAGTGTGCTTGCAACATGACCTACACATTTAAACATTCTGCTTCCAGAATGAACATGTCCTATGTTCGTGGGGTTTCTAGGCTTTGGGGCCCCCCGGGCAAGTGCCCACCCAGCCCATGTGGTAAGACAGCTCTGTGCGGGAGTTGTTAAGGTCCATGTTTTTATCTGGTGCACGTTGGGGTTAAGTGTTAGCTTCGATACGTGATACGATGTGAGAGTGTTACTGCGTGTTTCTGAAGAACCGACAGATGCTGCCATGGCCCGTTCTACTCTAAAGCCACCTCGGGCTTAAAAAAAAGTACATTCAAGACAGAAATTTGGAGTAAGAAGATATTCGAATGACTCGTCAATCGCAAAGTGTGTGCAACAATGGATAGCAGGCAAACCAAGGAGGTACACACATTGACGGTACGGTCTACAGGTACACTGAAAGTGAGGGGCCAGAAGCGTCTAAGTGAACTGTAAGCAACAGTGAGAAGTCAGAGTGGGTGTCCCTGGACAATAGAGATAGGCCCATTTATATTGAGACATATTTGAGCAGTAACAGTGAGGGACCAGAGCAGATGTTCCTGATAACTGAAGGTCGACCCACTGAGGAATTGTAATGTTAATGTAGCAGCAGGTGAGGCAGTGTTGAAGGCCCCAGGGCAGTTAGGTAACAAAAAACCTTTCAGTAACAGTAAGCAAATTAAGTGGGATAGAGCCCCGCTTGATTGGGTGGGTTGTTGTTGTTGTTAAAGATTCGCTACCTGGAACAAGACGTTCCAAGTAGCACGGGCTATGGTGAGCCCGTAGGATGTCCCGTGCTGATTGGGTGGGAATCGACCCAATTAGTGAGCAGTTTGAGGGGCAGAGGTTTGAGCCCTAGACAACCAGGTGAGGGTTGGCCTGAACTAGGTAAAAGTGACAATGATTTATGAGATTACTTGAGTAGTACAAAAGTAATCCACAAATGAGATTAATGCTCCAGGACAAATGAGGTGGAGCCCGTGAGCTGAAGTCCAGGGCACAAGATGAGGTATATGTGTCTCCTCCGCATAATAGGAAAACTAAATATCGACTGCCTACGGTATATGTAGTGATCAGCTGGTCACCGTGACCAGAAGAGATTGTCCTCCTATGCCAGTGGAGAGACAGTGAATGTACCAGTTGTCCGAGAAGGTGACGTGCCATCACCCAGACGGGAGGGAAAAGGCATGAAATTTAATATAAATATGATATTTTCTGTGTAAGGGAACTACATAGGATTTGTGAGTGATATGAGAGATTTATTTTTGTGGAGCTTGATGGGGCGATTCTATGCATCCCACAAGATTTCATCAGTGTAATTACATACAAAAGTAGCAAATATCCTATAGCCCGAACTACCGGAAATATCAAAGGAAAATTTTGATTTATCCAGATATTTACAGTTTATGTACGAATTTTTCATCACTAATTTTCCCTTGAGATTATTATTTGAATTATGCGCTACTAAAGTGTTAAAGTACATGCATTTTTTATTGTGATGGATGTATAAGCAATCTTTCTAGTATATGATGTAAAGCTCGATTAAGATATTATTACTATCTTGAGTAATTATTACAAAGACATCACCTTGATGTCTTTGGGAAGAGGTTGGTTGAAATAAAGGGGTCTGAAACTAATATAAATATACATATTGGCAAAATAAGAGGCTTTAAAGTTGTTCTTTGAATAAAGGACACTAAAGAGAAATTGATTGAACATTCTGCAGGCTAGGCTTCCAGAAGACCTGCCAGATTTGGATATAAAGTTATAGCAAGATAGACCTTCGGAAATTAGTTACATGTATGACAATATTTATTTCTGTGATTTAATGATATTGATGTATAAGCAATCTTTCTAGCATATGGTGTAAAGCTCGATTAAGATATTATTACTATCTTAATTAATTATTACGAAGACATCACCTTGATGTCTTTGGGAAGAGGTTGGTTGAAATAAAGGGGTCTGAAACTAACTAGCTCAAGTAAGTTGTCAGTACTGACTTGGCTAATATAACTGTGGAAGTGATAGGTGACTGGGAGTGGGAACGCTAATAAACCATTGGGAGCAGCATAAAACTGAAGGACTAAACCAACAAACAGTGTGTGTTCTTAACTCGGGCCGTTGGTAGAAGATACTCCCACACACTCAGGCCGTTGGGAGAAGATACTCCCACACCCTCAGGCCGATGGTAGAAGATACTCCCACACACTCAGGACGTTGGTTGAAGATGCTCCCAAACACTCAGACCGTTGGTAGAAGATACTCCCACACACTCAGATACTCCCGTTGGTAGAAGATTGGTAGGGAAAGAGACCTGGGCGTGGACGTAACACCTAATCTAATTCCTGAGGCACATATATATGTATAGGATATCGACAGCAGCGTACTCTACACTGGCAAAAGTTAAAACATCATTCAGAAACCTAAGTAAGGAGGCACTTAAGGCACTTTACACTGCCTACGTGAGGCCAGTCTTAGAGTATGCCGCCCCATCATGGAGTCTCCATCTGAAGAAACACATAAAGAAAGTGGAAAGGTTCAGAAGTTTGCAACGAGACTCGTCCCAGCGTTACGAGGGATGGGATATGAAGTGCACCTGAAGGAACTGAGCCTTACGACACTAGAAAAAAGAGGGAGAGAGGAGGGATATAATAGGAACGTATAAAATACTCAGGAGGATTGACAGAGTGGACACAGTCGAAATGTTCACTCGGAACAGTAACAGAACGAGGGGACATGGGTGGAAGCTGGAAACTCAGATGAGTCACAGAGATGTTAAGAAGTTTTCTTTTAGTGTGAGAGTAGTGTAAAAATGGAATGCACTTAAGGAGCAGGTTGTGGAAGCAAATTCTATTCACAATTTTAAAACTAGGTACGATAGGAAAATAGGACCGGAGTCATTGCTGTAAACAACCAATGCCTCGAAAGGCTGGATCCAAGAGTCAATGCTCGATCCTGCAGATACAAATAGGTGAGTACAAATAGGTGAGTACATACATACAAACATACATACAAACATACATACAAACATACATACAAACATACATACATACATACATACATACAAACAAACATACATACATACATATACATACATACATACATACATACATACATACATACATACATACATACATACATACATACATACATACATACATACATACTATTATACATACATACATTCATACATACATACATACATACAAACATACATACATACATACATACATACATACATACATACATACATACATACATACATACATACATACATACATACATACATGGGACCAAGAGCCAGAGCTCAACCCCGCAAACACAACTAGTGAGTACATACATACATACATACATACATACATACATACATACATACATACATACATACATACATACATACATACATACATACATACATACATACAAACATACATATACGTCTAGTCAGCATATGGCTATTTTGGGACAAAATCCAATGCAGTTTATAGTGGTGAGACACACTGTGATGAGGAGTTTAAATATCACAGGAACTGTAGGTTAATGCATAACATAAGTGAGGTTAGATGAGGCATCTACAAACATCCGCTGGAGGCTGGGGAGTGTTGTCGAGTCTGTTGGTAGTATGTCAAGATGTTGGAGAGTGGGAGTTCCCCCTCCCCCCACATCCCCTCACGTTGAACTCAGAATGTCGAAGGTTACCAGCCACTCTTGCTTACGAAGGGTATCCCACACACACATACACACACACACACACACACACTCTCACACTAGGACTATTCTTGTTCTCTTGCTCTCTCGCTTGAGAAGGGCAAAATGGCAGGTGGACGCAACAGGGACACAGGGAACAGCCAGAGTGGCCAAACTAAGGACATGTTAACCCAAGTTCTGGAGGAATTCAGGAAGGAGATGCTGGAAATGAGGATTACAATTAACAACTTGCAAAGTGAGCTGACATCAGCAAGGGAGGAGATCAAATACCTCACCGAGAAAAATAAAGAGAACGAACATCAGATTATCATCCAAAGGGAAGGTGGGAATGTTACATTGGAAGGTAATGCCTCTGTAACTGAAACATTTGCGGACATACTGAAAAAGAGCTCAGAAGCTATGGACACAGTGAGGGAGGTAGCCATGCAAGCAGCCACCTCACAGGAAGCAGCAAGGTGCACCACTCAGCTGCTGGAGAGAAAAGGTCAGTGGTAGTTGTAGGCATTAAAGAACAGGAAGGATCCAACAGGCAAGAATGGAATTGCAAGGATAGAGAGGCAGTACAAGGGCTACTGAAGGGGTTACAGATGGAAGGGGCTGAAAGAAACATTGAGAAGGTTTTCAGGTTGGGCTGGTACAACAAGGACAGAAACCGACTTGTAAAGGTGGTGTTTACAAACGAAACCACGAAGGAGGATATTCTTGAAAGGAAGAGCCGTCTGCAGCATGTGGAGGGATACAAGAAAGTATTCCTGCAGAGGGACAGGACGAAGGAGGAGAGAGCCAGGGCAGCAGAGGCAAGGAGGAAGCGCAGGGAGAGAGGAGCAAACCAGGAAATCACAGCCCCCAACACACCAGTCCTAGAGACAAGAGGCGAACCCCAAACCAGCATACCAGCACCACCAGAGGGGAGGGCAACACCACCACCCCCTCTGCATAGAAACCCTCCCTTCCCCTCACCCTACCTGCCCCCACCCAACCCTCCCTCCCCCCACCCCATTCTTACCCTGTCACCCCTTCCCCATTCCCATCATATCCCCCCTCCCACCTTGCCCCCCTGTCCCCCCTACCCCCTTCATCCCATACCCTCCCTATCCCTCCTCCCCCTCACCCCGTATCCTCCATGACCCCCCTATCTCCTTAACCCACACCCTACCTGTCCCCCTTCCCTGAAACCCCCACCCCTCACCCCAAACTCCTCTGAGACCCTGCAAACCACCTCACAGATCTTCTCACCCACGGAAAAGCTTCCCACACCAGCAG